>JASCZW010009023.1:0-45605 GCA_034211315.2 Aedes japonicus
TTTATCTAAATACACTTCCTTTTGATATCTTTGATTTCTTGATTCTTCACCCTATTTTCTGGACAATTTGGCGGATTTGCTCATATATTCAAATATTCACATGATTTGCTTCATACCATTCCATCACAGTTTTAGCATTATGGCATGATACCAAATCGGGCCAGAACAAAGGTTTTTCTTTGTGGTTTTTGATGAAGGGTAGCAATCGCATCTGCAGGCATTCTTTCTGGTAAATAGCCTTGTTGATTGTACCTGGTGTGTCGAAAGATTCACTTTTTCTGCCAGACATGCAAATTGCTTTCCAAACAACAAAATACCTTTTTTGTCCATTTCTGGCCATAGCAGAATAGAAACCCAGCCCTGGAAGCCTCTTGATTGTTTTATTTATTGAACTATTTTTAAACATTGAATGATCTATTTGAATCAATTTGTTTATTTTCTCATTATCTTATAGATGTATGTTATAATTAAGCTATTAATTTATTTGTTGATCATATTTTCTACAATATCGTTTATTATTCCTCTATTTCTTTCTGTGTGTATATGTTCGTTGAATAATTGAACACTTCAGCATTGATTTATACTTTTTTTTATATATATTATTTTGATATATTTTTGTATATGTTTGTTTATTAATGAAATTATTGATCATTATAACGTTTCGATTAACCGCTAATTTTTATTTTCATTTCTGTTTTGATTTATATTCTTTAATAAATTAATTCTTTTGTATTTTTTATTCATGAATATATTTATATATTTATTTATGTGGTTTTATTTATTTTTAATTTATTGATTTTTAACTTAAAATTATTTTGTATACTTTTATAATTAATTTGTTAATACACTAATACACTTAATACCTAATACACTTTTTTTTTGCACGGGGGATACGGTCCACTTTTAGTATGGAACCGTGTAAAAAAAGACTAAATAGAGTTGATAAATTCGCAAGCTTAAACATTTTATATTGCTTAGATTTTTTTTGTATGCGTTACCTTTCCACGCAATGGTCAAAATACAGTTTTTAAAATTTTGAGTATTTACACCAAAAATTGTGATTTTTTTGAAAAACTGCCATATGATTACTTTTGGCCCAAAACGTAAAATGTGATTTGAATAAGGTCGATATGTTGTTGCGTTCTGGAGTTATAGCCGAAAACAACCCGTGTAAAAAATAAGCGTGCAAAAAAAACCTTAGTGTATATTTTAACTTGTCCTTCTACAGAAATGTTTGAACTTTTAATTCAGAATTTCGTAAATTGCATGTTTTTAATTATACATTTTTTGGAATATTTAAATTTTTTGTTAATATGTTATTTCTTGCGTGATGTATTTACCTATTTTTCAATTAATTTATCGTCTTTTGCATATATTCAAATACATGTTCTGTCCCTTATATGTATATATTAGTTCATTGTTATATTTAGTCATTCATTTCTAATATTTATTTATTGAGTAATTTATTTGATTATTGATTGTTCCATATTTATTTTAGAATTTTTATATATCTATGTTCATTTGTTCATTAGTTTATTAATGTGTAGATTCCCTTATTTTATCTTTATATCTTTGATTTTGAATTTATTTTTCTATTTTTCATTGCATTTATTAAAAACTTGATGTATATAGTTTTGTTATTTTGTTTATTCTTGATTTCTGAATTTATCTACATATAATTTATTTCTGTCAAGTTTTTGTAGACGGATGTGTAATTTTTCTTGTTTTTGTAAGAATATTATCATTAAATTAGAAGAAAAATTAGTAATCTCCATTTAATTCAACTACCTTTGCTTATCTTCGACAGATACGCGTATTTCGTCTACAATGTGCAGATTTCTTCAGTGTCTCGTACTAATAACTCGACTTACGAGTACGAGACACTGAAGAAGTCTGCACATTGATATGACAATACGCGTATCTGTCGAAGATAAGCAAAGGTAGTTGGAATTAAATGGAGATTACTAATTTTTCTTCTAATTTATAGTTACAAGTATTCCACTAAACAGCTCAAACCCTCTAGGATTCAAGAATATTATGTTATTTATTAATTATTGTAATGATTACTATTTATTTATGTCATAATATAACTTTTAAATACTATCTCTTATCAGGTTGTTCATTTATATATACATTCATGTGCTGATAAATTTATTTATTCAGTGTTTTTTTAAATTTTATTTATTAACTTATTGTTGTTTTTTTTTTTTTGATAATATGATAATATGAATAATCAGTTGTATTTTTTTATCTACTCATTTATTTTATATTTTTATTTTTATATTTTATCAATTTATCAATATGTTCGTTCATTTATTCCAGCACTTTTTTCAGTTTTTATTTATTTATTCAATTATATACTTGTCAAGTTTATCATTATTGTAATTTATTTATATAATTGCCTATCAAAGTATTTAGCCATTGATTATTAATTACTTTACCAAATGAAATAAAGCTGTTCTAAAATTGATTATTGATCAAGTTTTTCGCATTTATTTCCCTGTGTATCAATTTATGTATGCATGTGATCTTTATTTTATTGATTTAATTACTATTTTATCAACTCATCTCCTTACCTTTTAAATATATTTTATGTGCAATTTTGTTCTATCGTGCATTTATATATTTATTTATCTACTAGCTGATCCCGGTGCGAGCGTTGCTACGCCTGCAACTAAATGAATGAACATTACATAGAACTGACGCTTTTTTAATGAGTTTTTATTTGAGTAATAAGGAGTTCAAACTTCTATCAGAACATTCTTCTTACCCAGACAATACACAAGCTATGCAGAAATTTGTGTTTCATTTGTATGCGAGCCTGAAGGGGGAAGCGGTCTCAAACAATCATAAGAACCTTCCCCAGCCCCAAAAATACCTGCATACATATTTTCACTCCGATCGGTCAGACAGACAGTCAGACAGAAATCCATTTTAATATAAATAAAAATCCTGTTTCCAATAACCCCACATGCCAAATGTGGTTTCATTTACTTGAATAGTTCTCGAGTTATGCAGAAAATTGCGTTTCATTTGTATGAGAGCCCCCCCATTTCAGAGGGCAAAGGGGCCTCAAACCACCATAGAAATATGTCTGACCTTCAAAAAAATCCACATGCCAAATTTGATTCCATTTGCTTTATTAGTTCTCGAGTTATGCAGAAAATTGCGTTTCATTTCTATGGGACCCCCGTTATTAAGTGGTCTTAAACCACGACAGAAATATGTCTCTCCTTCAAAAATTCCACATGCCAAATTTGATTCCATTTGCTTTATTAGTTCTCGAGTTATGCCGAAATTTGTGTTTCATTTATATGGGGAGATCCCTCCCTCCACTCTTAGAAGGCGGAGGGTCTCAAATCATCATAGAAACATTTCTCTCCTTCAAAAATCTCCATATGCCAAATTTGGTTCCATTTTTCTTGATTAGTTCTCGAGTTATGCACAAATTTGTGTTTCATTTGTATGGGAGCCCCTCCCTCTTCGGAAAAGAGGAGGGGTCTCAAATTAGCATTGAAACAATATTCATGTACAAAATCTTCCACATGCCAGATCTGGTGCAATGTGCTTGATTAGTTCTCGAGTTATACAGAATATTGTATTTCATTTGTATAGGAGCCCCCCTTTCAGGGCGAAGAGGAATCTGAAACCATCATAGAAACCTTCTTGCCTTTAAAACCTCACACATGCCAAATTTGGTTTCTTTGCTTGGGGTCTCAAACCACCATAGAAACGTTTCTTGCATACAAAACCTCCACATGCCATATTTGGTTCCATTTGTTTGATTAGTTCTTGAGTTATGCAGAAAATAGTTTTTCATTTGCATGGAAGCCCCCCTTTCTAAAGGCAGGAGGGGTGTCGAACTATAATAAGATCCTTTCCCGGACCCAAAAACCCTGCATACAAATTTGCATAGTGGTAGGGATAGTTCTCATGTTTGGTTTAAATTTGTGTTTCGTATGTATGGTAGCCCCCTTTTAAGAGTGAGGATAGGTCTTAAATTACCACAAAAACATTTCTTGCCTTCAAAAACTCACCCATACCAATTTTGGTTCCATTTGCTTGATTAGTTCTCGCGTTATGCAGAAATTTGATTTTCATTTGCATGGGATCCAACTCTTTCTAGAAGCGGGAGGGCTCTCGAACTATCATAAGATGCTTTCCCGGACCCAAAAACCACTGAATACAAATTTGCACAGCAGTAGGTATAGTTCTCATGTTTGGTTGAAATTTGTTTCATTTGTATGAGAGCCCCCCTTTTTAGAGGGAGGAGGGGCTTTGAACCACCATAAAAACATTTCATGCCTTAAAAACTCGTCCATTCCAAATTTGGTTCCATTTGCTAGATTATTTCTCGAGTTATGCAGAAATTTTGGTTCCATTTGTTTGAGAGCACCCCTCCCCCTTCCTCCTCATATGACGGAAGAGTCTCAAATCACCATAGAAACATTTCCCTCCTTCAAAAACTTCCACATGCGAAATTTGGTTCCATTTCTCTTATTAGTTCTCGAGTTATGCAAGGATTTGCGTTTCATTTGAATAGGTTCCCCCCTTTCAGAAAGGGGAGGGGTCTCAAATCAACGTAGAAGAATTTTTGTCTTCAAAAACCATCACATACTAAATTTGGTTCCATTTGCTTGATTAGTTCTCGAGTCATGCAGAATAGTGTATTTCATTTTGTATCGGAGCCCTCCCCCCTTTAGGATGGGAAGGGGTCTCAAACCAACATAGAAACATTTTATGTCTTAAAAACCACCACATGCTGAATTTTGTTCCGTTTGCTTGATTAGTTCCCCGAGTTATGCAGAATATTGTTTTTTATTTGTATGGGAGCCCCCCTTTTATGACGGGGAGGGTTCTCAAGCTACCATAAAAACCTTTTTGCCTTCTGAAACTCACGACATGCTAAATTTGGTTTCTTTTTGCTTGATTAGTTCTCGAGTTGTGTAGAAATTTGTGTTTCATTTGTATGGGAGCCTCTTTCAGTGAAGGGAGGGTCTCAAACCATCATAAGATTATTCTCCGGCCTCAAAAATCCCGTACATACAAATTTTCATGCCAAACGGTCCTTCCGCTCACGAGTTAAATCGTGACAAAGGAAACCTCAACTCATTTTTATTATATAGATTTTTATTTTCATTTACGTATTTATATAATAATTTACTTATTATTTTTACATTTATTGATCACAAAATTCATTTTTTCATTTTTTCTCATCCTCCTAGCTCTCAAACATAATGGCTTTTAAAAATGTTAAGTGCTTATCAGAGATTTTCAAAGTTATGACTTTGTCCATCTAGTCCATCTAGTCTAGTTGATTTAATATTTCTTGATTTGTCAATTATGATCTGCAACATTCAATGCAACACTGCTTGCTTGCTGTATAACCTTGGTTTTTTGATTCCATACCAGACACACCAATGTTGCCTGATGAGCAGTTGACAGAAAATCCCTCCAGAACATTCCCTCACAATTGATATCTAACTGTGCCGATGTTCATACAAGAACGATTCTCAAGCAATTTTGAAGCTGAGAAAATAGTGAACATATTCGTTTGTCATTTTGCCGAAGAGAGGCGTAGTTGATAACATCCGGCAGAAGTATCCGCGCATAACGAGTGCTTACATCATGGTATTGCTGACAAGTCAAAGACAATTCTAGACATAATTCATTTATAGAAACATTAACCTTGAATTTCTAGTAATCCTCAAATAAATGATACACACTTAGAAATTATGGATTTTACACGAGACGTAATTCATATTTTTAAAAATTCGAGGAACATAAACAAATATTTCGTGTAAAATTATGTATCCTGAAACTGACACATACGCAATTCGACGAAGGATGTGTTTGATTGAATTTATTTTCTCTTCTCTTTCAACTCATTCTTATGTTCTAAATGACGCTTGCATGTGTCGGTCTTAGAAGACAGAAATTTACATGCTATTTTGGTAGTGTGTATATAAAAGGTAAATATTTCGCTTAATTTCATGGACTTTCGTAAAAATAACTTTCTTGTTGATCCATTTAAATTTAACGTTTAAACACTCAGATATCAGGTTGCCCACAAATTAATTCGAAGGATTCTTACACAGAAAAAAAAAATAATTTTAACGAGCGCGTTTATTTCTATGCAAAGGAGGCGTAAACAATAAAATTGTTTGCAATCTTGCATGCGACATACAACAATGTTTGCAATTTTTCAAACAACAGGCTAGATGCAAGCGTTATTTGGCTTAAATTCATATGAATTATCCCGTTATTTTCTGCCAAATCTAGCATTCCCTTTATGTGCATCAGATAACGCAGACAAATCAATGTTTCTTTTTATCTGTGTACCGGTCGGCTTTCATACATGGAAACGTGTAAAAAAAAAACTAAAACATTTAAAACAATATCATCGCTGCTGAATGCAAAGCACCAAACCATGACCTAGCTTACATTGCACCAACATTTACGTTTTACAAAATTCATTTCTCCCGTTCAATTGTAATCACAAGTTCAGCATACCAACCAATCAATGCAGCACAGCTCACAAAACAAAACATTTTTCTACTATCATTACTACTACTTCCAATTCGATTGTACCGATAATAACGTATCATTCCACCGCTTTCAACATTCAAATTATCGCATCGCTAAAGCCACGAACATTGTCGTTTCCGCAAGCAGTATCGACATTACTCGGTTCCCTTATTACATACTTACTGTCTTCCACTATACATACGAATCAGTGCATTGTAAAAGGCTCTTGACCTCCGCGAATCGTGAGACAGTTCCTAATGAGCTGAATGTGCATCACGAACGAACGAACGAACGAATCGCCTGACAACATCCACCACACCCACCATGATAGGTTCATGAGAATTTGCGCTAATTAACAATTTTGCACCCAAATCCCTAGGACTTTTGTCTTATGTAGTTAACAACTATCCTCGCCTTCTCAGTACACTCTCACCTCTCGTTTTGAATAAAACCTTTAAATGATTTCTGCACGCGGCGTTTCCGTTCAACAAGCCCGCCCCGGCCTCCGTGAAGACCTCCGTGTGAACTTTTCAAACCTGCAGCTAATTAGTTCACATTAAAATGGGCTGCTGCATCAACCGACATTCACCTTTCTCATTCGTTTGCAATTTTCGCGCGCGCACACACCAAAGCAATCCGGTGGCGACCCCTTTCTCAGAAGAAATGGACGAGGAAGAGGCGACCCAACATTATGATCTAATATTACCCGCGATTACGACAATTTAATAATTTTCCTCTTGCATCTCTCTTTGCGAGCCGTTCGTCGCCGTCGTCGCCGTCGTCGCTAGTTACGCGCTTTCATAATATTCAATTCACACGACAAGCCGATTGAGTCACCCATGTATCGTATTCATTATGGACCCACCAGCTGACTAGAAGAGCCAAGTCTCGCCGAGGCCCATTTTCCGGTTCTTTCCAGCTCAGCCTCGCCAAGTAGGCTAGAAAGTGAAAGTTTTCCGCTCTTGTGACCATAGCAACAAGATATCCCCTATAGGGTTGGCAAAGGGAAGACGTAGTCAGCGTCGCCGGTGTCTGCTAGATCTCTGCTTTCTATGAATGAAAATGAATGAATAGCGCAGACAACTGAAGGTGAGAAAGAGAGAGAGACAGGAACAAGTTTCAGTTTATCTCGCCGCTTAGAGCGCCTGAGGCAAATGAGTCGCGCGCTGTGTAACCTCAATGTTCGCCAACCTGAAGTGCATAGTGGTGCAATGCATTGCTGCACACTGAAGACAGGAAAAAAAAGACAAACTATTATTAGCATAATAGGAAATGACGGGTTGATGGGAGGAGATGTTTGGATGAAAGAAGGAAGGGGTTATGTGCTTGATCTTTGGTACATATCCGAGCGCAATTATGTTGCCCGAGGAATTCGGGACGGTTGGGATGGAGTTGTTTAGTTATAATACAGACATCGGACTGGTGAAGCTTTGAGCAGTATGTGAATTAACTTTTTGCCCTATAACTAGGGTTGGGGGGTGTAATGTTAGCCCAGCTCCTTCATTCGGCCTATGTACCAAATGTGTCATTAATTTAGCGATAATCAACAAAATCATAGAAATTAGAAGAAAAATTAGTATTTTCCATTTAATTCCAACTACCTTTGCTTATCTTGACAGATACGCGTATTTCGTCTACAATGTGAAGACTTCTTCAGTGTCTCGTACTAATAAGTCGAGTTATTAGTACGAGTATAAGACCGTAAAAATAATAATATCTAATTCAATACATAAACGATCAAACAAACTCTATACCACCAAAAAAACCAAAAGAAATTTATGCTGAAATATAATAACCATACAATAATGAATAAAAAAATTACACATGAAAACATTTATGAAGAAATACAGAAATAATATGAAGAATTTAATGCAAACATAAATTAAAACCAATGATAAATACAAGCTGATCATGACAGATACGCGTATTTTGTCTTAAAGGGTGTATTCGATAAAAATGGCACACACATATATACTCATCAAATTAAACTGATTATCGGATTTTCTTGAAATTTTCAGGGAATGAAGAACTACTAATGAGTTTGATTTACAACATTTGTTTTATTCAAGTTCCGTCTCCCATCCCGAATGCCCGCACCTTCCTTTTCCATTTCCTTAACATGTCCTACTCGTCTTTGACTGCCTTCTTGCTCTTCCGAAGTTCCCGCTTCATCATTACCCAGTACTGCTCCACCGGGCGCAGCTCCGGACAGTTTGGCGGATTCATGTCGCTTTGGAACAAAATGGACAGAATTGGCCTCATACCACTCCAGGACACTTTTAGAATAGTGGCTTCGTCGTGCTGCTGCAAGAACGGCAAAAGGCGCTTCTCGAGGCACTCAGATTTGTAGATCTCGTTATTTACTGTGCCCTTTGTCACGAAAGGCTCATTCCTCAGTCCGCAAGAGCAGATGGCCTGCCAAATGACATATTTGGAGGCGAACTTCGACATTTTCTTCTTCTTAAATTTGTCGTCCACATAGAACTTGCTCTTGCCGGTGATAAACTCCAACCCTGGAATTTGCATAAAATCGGCTTTTATATACGTTTCGTCGTCCATCACATAGCAGCCATATTTGTCAGCATCTTCTCGTAGAGCTTCCGCGCCCGAGTTTTAGCCGTCGATTGTTGCCGCTCATCGCGGTTTGGGGAAGTTCTGTACCTTGTATGTATGTAGTCCAGCTCTCTTCTTTGCATTCTGGACGTAGCTCTGCGACATGCCGATCTTTTAGCCAAATCACGGCCTGAGACGTTGGGATTTGCTTTAATCATCCGCTTCACCTTTCCCTCCGTCTTTTGTTCTCCGGTCCCGGTTTTCTTCCAGCTCCTTTGCCGTGGTCCAACGTCAACCGCTCCTGGAACCGCTTCAACACTATGGAGACGGTTGAATGGTGAATGTTCAACATTTTTCCCAACTACCGGTGCGACAGGTCAGGAAATTCCAGGTGTTTGGAGGTGTTCCGCGTTGGTTCACCTCCATTTTCGTTGAATCGAAACATACGACTTCGAGTTTAACAGCATGTAAACAATACACATCAATAAGAAAGTGTGCAAAATTTGGTTGATTTTTATCCAATCAACATCTTTATCGATAAAAACATGAATGAATGAAATAATAATTACAAATATGTAACAAAACAAAAGAAAAAAACAACAATAAATTAATTTAAAAATATCTATTAATTTATAAAAGTTATAATATAAAAGTTATTTTAAAAAACATATAATAAATCAATTGGTGATTATGCAAATAAATGAGAAGTTTGTCAATTGAAAAAATGACAACTTAATAAGTAATTCAAAAACAACACGTTAATAATAAAATAAATGAAGAAGTAAATATATGTATTTATTTAAAACAAAAATTAAACACATAAAATTTATTATAAAAACAAATTTATAGTTCAGCAAAAACAAAAAAATAATCGAACAATGAATAAATCATTATTCAGATTATTAAATAAATTGATAAAACTTTCAAAACCAATGAATTGATTAATATATACTCAAATTGTTATGTTTTGTATTCTCCGTGCGTGGTGTAACGATTATGATGTAGGAGGAGATGTTCGCTCATCACCATGAGCCACCAAGAGGACAGTAATGTTTGTTAGAATACAGGTTTGAAGAGAAAATGTTGAAAGTTCCGTCAGTGTACGGTAGGTTGGAAATAGAATAGAAGTATTGAAAATTGAGCGAAAGGGCATGGGTAAAGTAGTACTCGAACCAAGGACGTTACCTTTGCCTAACATTCCACTGCGGGGTAGGTCGAGGCACGGATGAATCCGCCACCTCAACAGGCAAAAGTAACGTGTTGGTACGCGCTCATGTACTACTGATAGCTTTGTGACAATTTCTAGCGGTACTTTGTATGCACTCTGTTTTAATGCGCACATGGAAGAGGAACTCTCTCCTTTTTTGGATTTGTTTTGATTCGCACCGTCTGAGATCACTCAGGTTTTTCTCGTCATCTCTAATGTAGAGACCTCGGAGGTAAATACCGTGAGCGTTGCGATACTGGTCCCCACCAATATGATTAATGGTTACCACCATTTATCGGTTTGCATAATCTAATTGTTATGATTTGTATTCTCCGTGCGTGGAGTAACGATTATGATGTAGAAGGAGATGTTCACTCATCACCATGAGTCTACCGTACACTGACGGAACATTCAACACTTTCTCTTCATATCTTTCATTCTAGCAAATACAGTAATGGTGGTGAGTCTTGGTGACTCATGGTGATTCTTCTACATCAGATTAATATATCTTTTTAATTTTTATGAACAAAATTAAAAAACGGATAAATCTAGGGGGGAGACAACTTAATCTTGCATTAGTTTTAATGCCAGTACTATGTGTATTAGTGAAAATAATAAAATTATAATATCATTATACGGTATTATGATATCATAAACTGTCAATACAATCCTATAATTTTATTAACAGTGTATAGTTATCGCGCATGGTTTGTTTATTTTTTCAATTTGTTGACGTACGGCGGAGTCGTCACCTGGTGGCAAGTCAATTTCATTCAGCTTAGGTTCGGCACATCGAGCAGTTTACTTGTATTGGAAGCAAAAATATAGTAAACATTGCTGAGCACGTGGGTAATGACGTCAAACTACCATAACATTCCATACTGTGAGATGATAGTTTGACATCACCATAATCAGCTGTTCCGTGTAAAAAGGTAAACATTGAGACAAAACACAAACACCACTATACATTTCACCATCTCACGAATACCAATAAGCCACGGACAATCTGTCAAACTAACATGTTCACTTCAAAACGAATTTACTCTAAATCACATTATTGTCAAGATTAATATTTTAATCTTGAATTAGTGGTATTATAATACGATTTAATGCAAAAATAAGAGATGTTCCCCCCCAAGGGATAAATAGATAATAAAATAAAACAGTTAATATAAAAGTTTCAGAATAAACAAACAAATAAATTATCATTTGAACACATACATAAATAAATAAATAAATGCAAATAAATATTTAATGAACTCAATAAATAAATTATTCAATCAACAGTTAAATAAATTGTAGTTTAATTCATTTTTTGATTATTGATTTCATTTATATGCAAATTAATAAATATATGATTAATATAACATTCACTGCTTTATTCATCAGTTAATAGAATCATAAATAAATTAATCAATACAAATAATGAATCATTAAATATCATCGATAAATTTCTAAATAACTGTTAAATAAACGACGAAACAAATTTAATAAATAATTTGATGAATTAAGGAGAGAATAATGAAATATATCAATAAATATATAGATAAATAAATTAATAAGTTCAGTTATGTAAATAAAAATTTATAAATCATAAAATTAATACATAATAAAATTAATTATTGAATTAATTAATGATCCATTAAATTCTTATTGGATAAAAATATAAAATAAATAATTTTAATATGAAACAATGCATGAATTAAAAAATATAAACAAATAAATAAACGCACTTAAAAGAACATAAAGCATTCAAAATATCGCCTATGTATTGCTTGCAGTTTCAGTCTTTCAAGAAGTGGTATACTGGAATCAATATTTTACGTGGGAAAAAAAATTATATATCTAAATACCTATATCTACCAAATATATATTATATATTTGCAAAATTCCTTACATTCATTTGAACAAAATGTGACATCTTTTTCAGTTTAATAAGCACCGAAGACTTGTTTAAATGAAATCCTTAAGTTTTTTACATTCTTTCACGGTTATTGCTTTTTGAATATAAGCTTACACACTACCAAAATGTCATGTACATTTCTGTCTCCTGAGACCGACGCGTACTTTATCACATAAGAATGAGTTGAAAGAGATAGAAAAATTAATTCAATCAAACACATCCTTCGTCGATTTGCGTATGTCACCATAATTTTACACGAAATCTTTCATTACGTTCCCCGACTTATTACAAACATAGAATATACGTCTCGTGTAATTCACAATTTCTAGAGTGCACTTTCAGCTCTTCGAGTAGTGTTTTAGATTCATTAATTTCAGGAGGATTTATTGAAAGCCTGATGCATTGGTATAATCGTGTGTCAAATACAATTATGCCCTTTGCCCATGGAGTCGAGAAACTTCTCTATGCCAAAATTTACCTATTTAGACCGAAACATGAAAAACGATGAGGGTTATTCCGAGAGTCGAAGTGACGTTTGTCACTTGCTGAAGAGAGAAAAGTCACCAACAGTGACGTGACTCTTCTAGGTAAATCAAATGGAGAGTCGCGTTACTGCAGGTGACTTTTCTCACTTCACCAAGTGACAAACGTCACTTCGACTCTCGGAATAACTCTCGATATGTTTGGGATCCGATATCAAAACAGGCAAAACACATAAAGGTTTTAATGTGACCTCGACATACATGTTACTGTTATTTGTTTTATGCAATTGTGCCATGGCATTTTAGTTTTACGAATTTAAACAACTCTCAGCACCTCAAAACAAAAACGGTGTCAAAACAATACTTGTCTTTTTAAAAGTCTGTTTACATTGTCGAGCTTGTCGTTAAAACTAAATATTAATCAAGCAAACTATATTTTTTTCCCTCTGCCGCCTTAGCATGCATCAAGAAACAGAGCAGTCAATAGGAGCGCTTCTGCACTTCAAATGCGCTGCGCCTGGCCTACTATTGTTCTTGTTCAACGACGAAACGGACTGTGCAATGGCGGTGACGCAAAACAATTGTGTCGGTAGAGTGATATAAAACCCTGGAATGCAATGAGAAGATCCCTTAAATGCATGGTGACATTTGAAGCCAAAGGATCGTGTAAAGCTTTGAATAAGTTTTTCTGTTTTTAGAATAAAATGTATTGAGATTCTATTCGGCGCTTAAAATGCAGTCCATAGTGTTCGTGATAGTGCTGTTGTTCGGGTTTGACTGATGTAGCGATTGAAGTGTATGAAACTCCTAATGAGAATGCGACGGATTCTGAGCCTATGTTGAAAAGCACACTTCCCAATAGTTCCGGTTCAGAATGGAAGTGCCATCAGTTTGGCCGGCGATCAGTGGACCCGGTAAAGCATTGCACCGGTGACAACAAGTTCCGTGAATTACAACAGCATCGACGATCAACAGCAACCGCTGAACAATCATCATCACCAGCATAAGCACAGTTCGAGTTATCGCGATACGCCATTATCGATTACGCCAACAGCTGTTTCGCCTTCTCCATCGGTTCCGACCGTCGTCCCGGCCAGCACAGTGTCTTCGCTATCGTCATCATCGGCATCTTTAGCCTCCTCTTCCGGATCATCTTTTAAAGGTATGTAACAAGATGCGATCGGCAGAGTCTTACGTTGTTCGGTTTCTGGGTTGGCGGTTTGATTCCAAAATATACATCGTTATGCTTCACTCGAGTTTAAGTAACATGGCAACGTTCAATAATTAGAAATTCATTGATGCGACATTTTTAATTGATCTGTTTCTTGGTTAAGTAACACTTTCAAAACATTAATCTGTAATGATCCCATTTTCACGCCGTAACCAACAGTAACCATTCATAGCCGGCTGCCTACTGTGTGTGAGTGGTGATCACTGGCATACCGGAACAATGTTTGGAACTCAAAAACCCCAGTCGTAATCGTTGTTTACTCATGTTAAATTAATTATTGTGGTAAATTACAACCGCCTGCAGCTGAAGGCACACCGCTTTTTGTGGATGGTTTCCCTCCTTATTTTCCCTCTCCGGCCATCGAGGAAGACGGTTTGCCGTTTAATTGCGCCAGCGCAGATAATGCGGAAGAGACGGTTTGCGCGGGCAACTTGAAATCACGCGCTGCGCCTGGTTGTCAAATGCGAGCTCAATCCGCATTTACCGGACCTGTCCACTCCGCTGTGTGCCGCGCGCAGTGTATCGTCTAGGTGCAGCAATTTAACGCACCGGACGACGGCAGACGGAACATTCCATAGTTGCTTGCCATCACCCACCATCATCGATGTCGTTTACTGGCAGTTGCCCTCGCTACCACGAAGTCATGGATTGCTGGATTCCGCACCGGCGGCACTCCACAACAATGCCCACACGGTGCAGTGGGGTAAAACGTCGATACGATACGCTTTCACTCGCGCGCTCTTCATCTCAGATGGCAGTTAAAAGTCAAATTGAATTACATGACGATGATGATGATCGGTTTGATAAAGGACGGATGTATTTATAGACTCTACCGGTGGTGGTGATGGTGGTGGATTACATGTTGTGTGCTTCTATTTTATGATATTTTTTTCGGTTGTCTTTGTTTGATTTCCATTTACAGGATAACATTCTGAAGGACATCGTGGGCGCAAATCAAGTACCGTATCAACTTTCCGAGTACAAAAAACGTCAACTCTACCACCGCGTTTCGGCAGGGGAAAAATGTAACCAATGATAGGAGGTCAGTGATGTGAATAATTCATCAACCATTTTGTAAATATTAAATTTAGTTTTACATACATATTTTACGACATGTAGATTATTTCAAAATGATGAAAATTCGGCGTTATTAAATTTACGTAACCACTGTTTTCAGTTAACACGATCACTAAATTTATAACTTCAAAAATGACACTTACACACTTAGATTTTTTTACAGAAACCTGTCAAATTTTACCAAATTATCAACAGCTGAACGTTCGGTTATCCGATTTTACGGATTTCGGTGAAATTTTACAGATATCTGTAAAAAATTTACCGGATTTCGGTAAAATTTTACCGACGTTCAGCTGGTGAGAATTGAGTAAAACTTTACAGATTTCTGTAAAATAATCTGAGTGTCGTAGATTTTGTACGATACCTGTCATCTGTACAAAATTCTCAACAGCTGAACATTTGGTTATCCGATTCAACGGGGTTTCGGTGAAAAATTGCAAATTCCGGTAATGTTATTTTTGCAGATAACCCTGATGTACACTTCACTTTGATCTCTTTTTAAAAAATTATATAAAATTAAAAAGTCACAAACGTAAACAGGCCTATCTGTCAAGGGTAAGCTTATCTGTAGTGGAATTTAAAAGGAGTGTCCTCGCGTTTACAAGGTATATTTTGCAAAAGCGTTTAAATTTTGTTTTTCAAATGATAAAATGATGTGTAAGTTTAAATTTTCCATAGGTTTCCAATTATATTGCTTGTCAAAAAATAGGTCATGTGCCGCTTGGAAAGTGGTACATGAAATGATACAAAATTTGATTGAAAAAAATTGCCATTCGAATGTTCATTGGAGGCATAATGTACGCCTAGTATAGAAATCACATCTGTAGTATCTTTTAAAAGTTGTTCTCTTCGAAAGATTCTCTTCTTGTATACATTTATCATGCAATTTTCGTTAAAATATCATTCTTAGAACACTGCTTTATAATTTCAACATTTGTTTTTTTTTAAAAAGACACGTGCAATATCGTAGTTGCTATTCCTTTACTGATCAGAACAAGTGTAATTGCACATAGAACCTCATAGATGGAGTTCGGGACTAGCCTTACATCTCAAAAGTACAAGTTCACTAGTTCCATTTATAGATCAGTACCGGCGCCGGCCACGTCCTCACGGTCTTTGGGGAGGGGGAAGAGGATGATTAGTTTGACAATCGTTGTTATTAGAAACCGTGATTACCACTGCATCTCTACAATTGCCATGGGAAGGATAGTTGTGTTAGTGAGGCAGGTTATTTTTAGATCAATGGATTCACTGTAGTAAGTGATGCGATCCGAATGAAAGCGTAGTAGACTGCTTTGTATTTTAAATCTAGTGGTGATAGAAGAGGCAAGTGACAAATGGCAAAGGAAGGGGACGGGCCTGGGATTGAACTCCCGACCATCTGCTCAGTAAGCAGAACGGGTAACCACTGAGCCTACCCCAGCTACGTCAATTCTTCTATAATTTCAACATTTGTCATTATAAAATTCTAAAATTCTATTTAAATTCAAATTTTCTTTGAAGTTGACCTTCTGGTTATAAACAGTTGCAGGAATGTTTAGTCATTCTACTATTTCTATTGAGATGTGACTTAAGTCTTAAAAAGTCAAATCACTTTTGAGAGAGTCTTTGAATAATAGTTCATAAACTACTACTCCTCATACATTGTGCACTAGACGCAATTATCTTCAGAACTTATGTGTTCATAGGAAGAAGGGAACGGCTTAAGCACCCCAGTACCCTATTTCAAGCACGGGGTAAACGTTTAACCTACAACGCTAATTTTTTGCAGTATGGTGCTGCTACCAGATAGAGCACCATACTGCAAAAAACCTCTGCCAGATAAGTTAACGTTAGTCATTACCTACCCTACTATAAACATATCATGCTAATATTATCAAGTACTTTTTGTCATGGCGAGGTTAACTTCGCATGCAGAGAAACATTGCTCTGATCTTGTTTACAAAAAATTCTGTACTTCTATGAAGTTCACTGAAAGAGGATTTGCTTTTTATTATCGTGCGGGTTTCAGGACCGAAGGTTTAGGTGTTTTTGCACACGCACCACAAAACTTTGAAAATGCGTAGGGTTCATGGATACATGGGCCAAAAGAATTATTAAAAAATTCAAGGTTGCCAGTTTCTGGCAATGAAGCATAGCCAATTGTGCGATTTTCCAGGTACCGACTTACCGCGAAAATTCTAACTTAGAACTATTATTCATCGTTGAGCAAATTTGTTTTTTTTTCTTACGAACTACAATGAAATTTTCTCAAGAATTTGAAAAAAATAAATTTTAAAAAATTTCCCACAAAATTTTCCACACTGAAGGAATTTTTTCTTGGGAAAAGCCGGAAATACCATTTCCTGTGCCACGAAACATTTTGAAAACAATATTTTCTTGTTCATTAATTCATAAGCTTACATTGCACAGAAGGAAAGAACTAAGGAAAACATCTCTTATTTTTGTCGCTTTGTGACGCGGATTTGTAAATAGGACCTTGCAGCTTGGAACCACGAATTGCACCAGTTGCGGAGAACCTCCATGTAGCACACATCGCAAAAAATCGGTTCGACCACGATGGGCTGGGCATTGTTCGTAAGAATGTCGGACGACAGCCCTGTGAAAAATGGTTCTCAAAAACGAACTACGACAGGTACAAGAAGAAGAGGCGCGCAACGAGCAAAGTGGATCGATCAGAGCAGAAGGCGGCCTGTGGACCACTCACGCAGACAGCTTGAGGCTGGCGAGTGACGGCCACGCGGACCGAATAGAGTGGAGACAACTTCTGCGTACAGCAGAGGCCGGCGGCAGACCTTAGTCACGATTGGTAAGGTAAACGCACGCTTGGAAATTGATGCTGAATCAGATATGGAACTGGTTTCAATCACCGCACGAATGTGGTTCGTGGAGTCATAGAGCATTATTTGCTCCCCTTCTCTCTCTTGAAATAATTTTATAGGCATCTTTGCACGGAGATGCTCAAGATCAACAAAACAGGACTATTCCCATTTGAAATTTCCTGAAGAATGGCTGATTTTACTCCACTTCCCTTTTATTTTAAAATTATTTTGTAGATATCTTTGCACGAAAAGGCTCAAGATCAGCAAAAAGTGCTTAGATCCCGTGTGAAATTTGTTGGAAAAGTGTGAACAGAAGCTGTTCTACTACCGCATGGCTCTGTGGCCGAAGATATGACTGGTTTTTACCCCACTTTCCCTTGTATTCTGGAATAGTTTATAGATATCTTTGCTCCGGAGTCACTCCGAGATCAACCAAGTTAGTCTAGATGTGAAATTTTCTGAAGAAGTGGCACAACCACAGCACTGCTCTGTGAACGAAGATATGGTCAGTTTTGCCCGTCTTCCCACGTATTCATGACCCTTACATCGGAGCCCTGGTCCTAACCAATTCAGAAACATATAAAACATCAAATAGAAAATGAGAATTCACAAAAGTAGAAGACTCACCATGTTTTCTACTTTGTTCCAAAGCTCTATACTCGTGGGTGGCTGTACTGAGTGTTGATCTGCTTTCACAGAGAAGGCATTTACACTAAGGACTATTATACGTTCCTTTGGCTGCAAAAAACAAATATGTTTCCCTAGTTTGAATTAGTTAGGACTAAGTTTCGGTGGTAGATCTGATACCCCGTAACATGCACCACGAGTAGGTGAGTCCTACCAGCGTTACGGGTCAATGATGAGGATTACCACCCGTTGTAGCACTGGAACATTTGGATTGAGCAATGGGCTTTCCTCTCTGCTGGACTTGATCAAGATTCAACAATTGCTGATTCGTTCGCATCAGGACAGAAACCAGTTAGGATGCGTTCGATCGGCAGTTATAAGTTAAGCGGTTATCTCAAAAAAGTAGTAATATCCACTCCCGGGAGTTTTATATTAGTTCTCGGTGAACTGCTAAATTATTGAATTGGTTTGATAACTAGGAATGGTAATTATGGAACAGCGTGCTCTGGACTGTTAACAATTGATAAAAATGAAAGATAGTTAGAACAAACACGCTAAATTCCAGTTAGGTAAATTAGTAGTACTTTTTCCGTTACCCAAGCAATTCTCTTCATTTCAGATCGAGCATTCCTACAAACAATGAGAGAGTGCTAGGGTAAAACGTTGAGCAATTCATGTCTGATAGATATCAACTAGGTTGAAAATACTCCAAAAAGTTGTGCTACAACGCGATTATAAGGGAGGTGGATGAGGTTTTTTGACATACTGTACTTCTCTAAGAGAATATAAAGAGATCTCCTTCCAACATACTTCTCATCGAGTGATCTCTCGGACGTTTGCGAATCAAAACAAAAAAGGAGAGAGTATACCTTATGCGCGTATCAAAGCGATGCACCTTGCAATATATCGCTAGAATAAATATCACAAAGCCATCAGTTGGTACATGAGCGCCTTCGAACGTCTTATTTTGCACGCGCGCAGGAGTGGCAAAAAACATCAATGTTCATTGGTGCCTCATGGTGATGAAGCGAACATCTCCTTCTACATCACGATCAAACTATTGGAATAAAAGCGAGCTATTTAACATGCAGATGTTTGAATAGGTGATGAACAGAGCTCGTCTTCTATCCACATACTGTTTACAACGACTTTCACACTCTCCCAATATAGTCCACTTCTATCGGGTCATTCATGTATTTACAAACCTAATTATATAAGAGCGAGCATGCTTCTGAGCAATCAAGTCTAGTGAATAGGATAATCCAATTGGTTTAATCTGATTTTTTTTTATGGAAGCCCTGTTTTACAAAATCGATGAAATATACTTACAGACAATATACATCCAATAAGAATTTTCAATTGAGAAGCAACAACATATGTTTTTTGATACACAGTTTCGCTATCAAGAAGATCACGTCCTTTATGAATTTGATTTTAACAATGGCAGCAATGCATTGGGCCATGGGCCAGATAACTACGAATCCGTCATCTAGCTTATACTACGTCTGACAATTCTGCCATACCCCTTACCCCGCTGGTCAATGATATGTATGTAATATACGATACTAGAATATAATACCATGTATTTACTAAAACTCTGTAACTAACATCCACTGGATTGTTGCTGCAAAATAAAAAATTAGGATATGTTTTCAATATCTAGATAGTCCAGGAAAAGCGCTGAGAAAAGCAGAGTAGAATCAGTCCCTTTCAACAAGGACGAAATTTCCAATGTTTAGATATTTGATTTGTTTCATTTTTAAGAATCAAAAGACTATTCTCTAGGTCAAAAGAACGCAGTTTCAGTGCAGTCGAGAAGAGCCTGGTTCGATGATTTCTGAAGCTAAATGGAATTTTATCATCTTTCCACAAAAACACATAAATTTTGACACAAATCCTATTCCGCTTTTTAACCACAAGACCAGTCTTTTGTGGAATAGTGGTTGTCGTCAAGAAATCGAATTTTAATGAAAATGTTCTCTGCACTCTGTGGAAAAGTAATTTGTTGAAATGCCAAAGATGTCGCAAAGCGTGCTGAAGTTATTAATTAAATGGGAATGGAAAATATACCAAGAAGTATCAGTAGTATAAGTATTTCAATTTTTAGAAGAACACCTACTTCTGCTCCCACAATCCTCTAAATCAACAGGTTGAAAAAATGTTTTCCCTGTCCGGGTGCTCAAAAACGGGTTCTAAAATGGTTCGATTTTCTTCTTCTTTTTTCATTTGCTTCATTCCAGTTGAATACAGAAATAGCCACACCTCTTAGTTGCAAAAATTATTTTGCCTTTGTTGCCCGGTGTCGGATTTTATAACTGAGGCCCCTCTTACGAATTTTGCTTCGTACTGTATTTTCGTGCCTCTCTTTTTATTCGAGGCTATGCTGCCAACGCTAGTATTTATCACACGAGATGAACCGAAATTATTTCAGTTTTCAACACGAGCACTCAGCTGGTGGCTCGGACAGGGCTTTATCCAATCACCACAGTCCTCCCGGTTATGGTATGGGAGACAGAGTCATGCAAGACCTGCTAATCTGACAGTTTCCCATGCCTACCCAATGCAACGAAGTAAAATTTCGGCCCAATGAAAACTTGCCATTCGTTCCTTATGAAATCATTTAGCTTCGTCTCGCATGCTATATACTAGCGTTGAATAGCATGTTGGCAAGAGACGAAAGTCATGAAAAAGTATGGAGTAAAATTCATAAAAAAAGACGGGTCCAAGACAAAATTATAGCAACTATTTTATCCAAACAGTTGTATAATGATACGTAGATAATAATAGATAATACCATTATAATTATAAACCAACGTCGTCCTACGTGAAACTTGAGGTTATATCGATTCTTCATCATCAATAACCCGGACACCTCAAAACATGAATAGAACATAAATTTAGTATTATACTTCCGTCACAGTTGTTTATTTCAGATTCATGGGATGATGTTTTAACAATTCGTGAGATAGCCAAAACATAGTTATTCGGTATTATGGAAAAAAATCGAATTTTGCGCTTAACTTCAGTTCATTAAGGTTTGTACAGACTCTTCAGTAGAAGCCGTCTTTGTCCAAATTTGCTGCAAGTGTTTGATGTCTTTCATTCCTTGCTTCTTTCCAGAAAGTTTCCGCTTCATCAGTGCCCAAAACAAGTTACAATTTCAGTTCTATTTCAGCCGTATAGCACTCCTCCCGGCTTTGTTGATGAAACTACATTCAAAAGTGTTTTGTCCACCAACACCTCCTCTATGCATCTTTAAAAGCCGAAATGTGTACAAAATGGCCCACTCTATAGACGGTTGTGAAAACAAATTCATAAAACCATTCCAAGATCATAAAGATTTTGAAAATGTTCTAGTGAAAGATGTTATGACCACTTGAGAACCATCATAAAACCTATTGGCCGCCATCAAATCCAGCATAGGGCCGAATGGCCACAGCTGTCAAACTTCACGGCGACATCGTGGTTGGTTTTTGTTGTTCTGCTTTGTTCGATTCTATGCTCTTCTGATTCATTCAACAGTAAAAAATGACTAAGAAAAAGTTCTAGTGTTGCTGGAAATTATTTTTAATAGCAAAATATATAAAACAAATTGATTTTTTTATAGCGTATCGTGCTCCAAATCATATGCGCATTTAATTTTATAGTGAATATTGGCACGATAAGAGCTGAAAATTAATGCGCCTCGGAAATTATGCAAGTTTACAACAACAAAAACAAAATTGAAAGAAATATATTCGATAAATGATTCAAGAAACATCTGAAAATTGATGGAATTCAATAAGGTTATTTGAACGAATACCGAAATTGGTCTCAGATCTACAGTTCAATTGTATTACATTTAAAATTTGGTGTATTTATTTTTCCACATTTCAATTATTTCATACATTTCAATATGGCGATTGCAAGAAATCACAGTTTTGCCAGAAGTCAATTTATCTTAGCAATGGCTACTATGAAACTATCTGGTCGCTTGGTAGCTTGGTAGCATTTCAGCTTGTAGGCATCACTGATCTTTTATCGATATCCGGACTAACATGACCGGATTTCCGACCACTCTTCGGCGCAACTTTAAACGTACACTGTTCTCTATATTTTCAACGCTTACACCTCTTCTTTGGCCTATTTTCTCAAGGAGAGTCCGCTCACAGTGCACCATTTGTGCACGATGCTTTCGTTGTTCGGAGTAAGACCGGGAATTTTATCAAGTAACACTAAAATGAGCACTTTTTTGAAGCTATGTCATTCAGAAATGTGCAAACAAAAGGACGCAGCCAAAACATGTTCAAACATTTCGTTATATTGAAAGTGACCGTTAAAATAAGGTGTGCTTATACTTTCTGGAACAGTAGTTAGGGTCACAGTGTGACCTGATCGGCGCTGTTGTATGCAAAAATAGCAAATTATTTCGTTGCTTTACGTTTACCTTGGCAGTAATGGTGGACGGAGAGGAAGATTTACGCATCTGTTATAATTCATAATTTTCCTAACGAAAAAATCTCACCTGTTTCCAGCTATGACAGAAAACGAAACCAGCTAACCCAAGCCTCGAAAGAGTTCATTCCATCACCAGAGGTATCCGACATGTACAACGTTGAAGTCCATCGTCCCTTCCGACAGAGCCCTCCCGTGGATGCCACCTACCCGTCCACCGTGGTTGAACACGATTCCAAATGGTTCGGTGCCAACCATATGAACTTTCCGGAACCATTCACTGGCGATGCGACCCAGCCTAATTGGCCACCGAAATTCGACCATCACAAAAGTGGTAAATTTCTCTGGTTACCGAATGGACAATCCAGCAGCAGTGGCGAAGGATCCGATAGTACCTTTCGGTAGGACGAAGCCACGTCCGACTCCTCCCAGCGGTAAGTAGAAATGGGTTCCCGAAGAGGAAGCCAGCGATCAGCAGCAGGGTGAAAAACCCACTGAAAACAGCAAGCCCTGACCTTGAGAGTAAGATCATCAGCGGCCATCATCACTACAGGTTCCCACCGCGTGACCATCCATACTCCTTCGAGGCTGGTCAAACACCGTTTAGGCAATGACGAGACAGGAAGTACTGGCGGCAGCATTGATGGTACTAAGATGGATCCGCTAGAGTACTTCTTCGGCCCTTCGACGACGACAGTCAGGACTGGTTCACCATCCAAGTTGAAAACCGCAGGCAAAGGTAAGTAATTGGCATTAATTACAGGCACTGGTTAACCGTTTATTAAACTTAATGAGCATTTTATCTATGTGTCTGTTTCTTCGAGTGCAGTGTTTCGCCCTGGAAAAGATTATCCACGTACTGACGGCGGCCATTCCGATTGGGTTCATTATCTCCGCGCTGACCCCGCAGGTTGTCTACATCAATCCTAACATGACACAGTAAGTAGTCTCACGTGATGTTGCTGTTGATTGCAGTTTTTAGTGCTTTCAGAGGTTTCAGTTGACAACAAGGGAATCAATTGATAGAGCAGTGAGTCTTTATTTGATATCGTTGCTGTTGCGATTTTTTTGTTGTGAAAGTCAAGTTCATGGAGGTGTGTACTCTGGGCCCGTTTGACGGTTTCGTTTCATGGAGTGATTATCAGAGTGGTTGAGAGTTATGCTTGAAAAGGCTCACGTGTGGCACACCAACGAACAGTGGGCCGATCTTGACTGGCTTTGGACAACATTTTCGAACGCAACTCTTTGGTTTATTGGTTTTTTTTTGTTGGAACTTTAGATTACCGCGTAGTTCGCTTGGCTAAATTCAAAGTACGGTTAGGGCAAATCACCAGCCAACATTGTGTTGTTGTTGTGTTGTGGAAAATTCATATGTAGTTTGGAAGACCAACTTCTTCATAAGGGCCTCAGATACGCCAAAAATCATTGATTATATTTGTGAATAATAAATCTTTATAACAACTGTTGGAATTTCTGACATGATTAAGTACAATATTCGTACTTATGTCAAGAAGAGTATAAACGTTTCAGTATTTCCGAGTTGGTTTCAAGAGATTATTTTTATATATTTTTTCATTTTCATAATTTTTTTTGGAACATCATCAGACTTTAACGGGTTGTGAATGTAAGAGATCGCAGCAAGCCGCGCTTTTAAATTGACGTGTTCTTCTTTTGATCCGTCGATATTGCGGAATCCAACATTTTGTTCAGTATTCAAAACAAAATATTCAAATCAAGTATTGATTCTTTGACTGGCAATGAAGCAGAAGTGCCTGTGCGAAGAACGGTTCCAGCGAACCTGGTGTTTCGTAGTATGTGTTAACGTTTGTTTCGGTTATGTGGCACTACGCCACCAGGCTAACATTCAAGAAGCAGTGTTGTGAAGAAACTGCATTGGAAGTCAAAACCAAATGCGACGCCGGAGTTCCACCTGAGGAGACGGAACAAGGTGGCGTCCATCTGGAACCCAAAGATATTTTTTGGAAGGCTATGTTTGACATCCTAGAGTAAAATTAGAATGTTTTGAAATTGGACATATCTTCCCAACATCATGGGAAGATACCTACCCATGCAGGGTAGGTCAAGGCAGGAAAGGATCCACCACCTTGACTGGCAAAAAGTGGCGAAAAACCGCCTAACAAATATACAATTTCATAACCTGCCGAGCTCAATCGTACCTATCGATACATTCTCTTCACAACGATACATTCTCTTTACGTTCTAGCAGAAATTACTGTTCACTACTGGGACTCCATGATGTTGGAAAGATATTTTCAATTTCAAAACATTGTAATTTAAATTTGGCCAAAATACGTATATCTCTGGAAATACTGCATCAAAGCGTGAAATATTTCACAAACTGATGAACTTATGTTTGTTCATTGTGTAAAATCAATTTTTGGTCGTACTACAAGATACGAAAGAAGAGCAAGTGCGAAAAGCAATTGTGTGCGGTCACGATGAAAATACGGATCTGTCAGTAAGAAAATTTGCAAGCACTGTCTATAACGTTCTTAAATCTTTCGATATACGTTTGACAACAACCATTATGTCTACAAAGAGAGATAAATCTATAACTTATAGATCTAAGACGAGAAGAGCAAATGTGTGAAATAGGCGGTGCATGCTAAAGATAAACCCAACAGCGGGAGATAATTTCTCACCCTTGTTAGGCAGTATTAGGAGAGGGACATATCGCTAGAACTAGAAAAAAGCAATAGGTAGTATAAGAGCTCGATCGGTTGCATAACCTTTTGTCAGTCAAGGGGTATTCCCTATAGACACTCTAGTAATAGACCGGACAACGTGAGTCTGGCACAGTTGATGTATCCAAAACAACTGTCAAATCGTATGGGAAATGCGAGGAAATGTTCGTTTTGGATACAACATGGCGGCACGTTGTCCGGTCTATTACTAGAGTGTCTATAGTATTCCCCCCTTGCCTATCCTGCATGGGGTAGTGTGACAAAGGGTTATGTGCCTGATCGTAGCTACCGTTCAAATGCCTTCCGCTCGTTTTCAATCTTGTATTCTTTCAATTTTCAAAGCCTGCCGTTCCTCTATACGGAACTATCAATACACTTTCTCTTCATGTCTATGTGTTCTAGCAATAAAATTACTGTCCGCTCCTAGCGCTTTGCATGGAGATGAAAAAAATATCTGCTTCTGCTAACTTCATCAAAGATCGTTACTTCCGCGCTGGGGAGAATACAAAAAATAACAATCAAAAGTGTTCCTGTATCTGTTTCTGGTGCTTTTAGTTTGTAGGAGCAAGCAGCTCCTGAAAAATACGCTAGAAGTAATTGTTTACAAATAATAATTTTGACCTTTTGACTATTTTGTCTAGAGTTGTCAAATTTGAAATCAAATTAAGGTTTCATCTTCCTGTAGTCTTGCATGTTACCTTCTCTTTGAGAAAATTATTTTTATTTTTTATTGTATTTACAGATCATCAAATGGAAAACTCAATTTTGCTATCAACAGAAAAAATGTACAGTAAACTGCTAGAGTAGCCACACAATCTCAGTATAAAAGTTCCCGAATTTTTCCCGTATTATTGCCTTATTTTTCCGACTTTTAAGATGAGTTAAAATAAATTACTCGTTGCTAAATCTCTGAGCTCACAAACTTTCACCAGTTTGATTTACCACCAGACACTTTCCATTTATTTGTAATACGCCTTTTTGTGCAGACAGGATGCGCCAATTTTCAACAAATGTTGTCAAATTTGGTAGCTCCTTCTTGGTTCTAGCCAAAATTTGTCCAAACCATTTTCTTTTCTCTGGAATCCGGCAAACAACGTCAGTCGGCATTTAGCATAGCTGCTCAAATTCTTCTTTCACCATGTGTTAACATCCTTACAAACGCAATCTGCCAAACTTCAAACACATTCGCCTCCACATGAAAGATAAGTTCATTTCTGGCCTCCACCTGTTACTGCCGTGTAGCCAGATATTCTATGGGCATCTTCAACGGTGGTCCAAATCGTGGTTTGGATTTATTTGTTTAGACCAAACGCAAAAACATCGCTGGTGTTTGTAAATTTTGTTTTATGCCGGATCTATTTTGCATCATTTCAGAACTTATACAAGCTTCTAAGTTTCTTACTGAACGCACTCTTTAAAAATTTAATTTAATGAACATCGGAATATCTATGTAGATTGGGTGGAAATATCTATAATGAACATGCCAGAAGTTGATTAAACTTCTCGGCAGTTGAGTAAAATAATTGGAAGTTTCCAGATAATCATGAAGTTTGCTCGCTGTCTTTCAAGAAGAGAAATGGTGGAACTTTAGAAGTTCATTGAATTGCCGAAAAATTATTAACGTTTTTGGAAACTTGGATCATCCATGGAATAGGAACAAATTGCTGAAAATGACGGGAACTTAGAAAATCAGATTTTGCTTCCCAGAAGTTGTTTTAACCGTACAAGAACTTCTCATTATCTCCAAGATTGTGAATAGGTGGAAATTCTATGAAATTGATTAAAAAGTAGTTGGTTTCTTTATTCTCGTTTTGGTTATTATCGAGTAGTAAGAAGTTTAAGTTCTTCTTAAAACTTAAATACCCTGAACATTTGGGATGTTTACGGAACGATTGGAAAGTTTCTCGATCATCTGGAAAGATCCCTGAATTTTTAGGAAGCTCCCCAAACTTATGGAAAAATTCCTTGAATGTTTCCTAAACTATTCGAATGCTAAAAAATCCAGTTTCCTGTTTATCTGGGACGTTTTCTGAAATTCTGGAAAGTTCCCTGATCTTGGAAGTCTCCTGAAATTCTTGGAAGATCGCAGGACTTTTGAGAAATTTCCTGAATTGCTGAATCCCCTGAGCATCCGGGAGTTTTTTCGAGCTTCTGGAAAGTTCCCTGAACTTCTGGGAAATTTTCTAAATTTCTGGGACGTTTTCTGAACGTCTGAGATGTTTGCTGACCTTTTGGAAAGTTTCCTGATCTTTGGGGGACTTCCATGATCGTTGTGAGCATTTCCTGAAGTTCTGAGAAGTTTATTGAATTCATGAGAAACCCTGAAATTCAAGGAAGTTTCTTGAACTCCTACATGTTCGATGAACTTCTAAGAAGTTCTGTATATGTCTAGCAAGTTTCATGAAATTCTAGAAGTTCACTAAACCTCTAGGAAGATCCGCAAACTGTTGAACTTCTCGTGAATTTCTTGACTGTTCTCTGTTGAAAGTTCTCTAATTTTCTGGAAAGTTCCTTGAATTTTGGGAAGTTCCCTGAACATCTTGAGTAGTTCTTTGAACTTCTGAAAAATACCCAAAATAATTTGATAAGTTTTATAAACTTCTGGAAGCCCCCTAAATGTCTGGATAGTTACCTGAACTTATGTGATGAACCCTTTACTTTTGGAAACTTCCCTGAACTCGTGGTAAGCTTCTTGAATTTGTGGGCAATGCCCTGAATTTCTAGGACACAATCTGAATTTCAGGAAAGTTGTCTGAACTTCTAGAAAGAACCCTTAATTTCTGGAAAGCTCCCCGATTTTCTGGAAAGTTCCCTGATTTTATGGTTTGTTCCTTTGACATCAGGGAGAATAGCTAAACCTCGGGAAAGTCTAAGTCAAATCTAAAAAGTATACCGAGCTTCTGATTACTTCCCTGAGTTTCTAAGTGCACTGAATTTACAAGATTTTTTTCTAACTTTTATGATATAATTTTTTCATCAGTTTCTTAACCTTTTCCGATGTTGGGGGCGTAAATACTGCGGGCCGTAAGTCTTGAGGACAGATTTGCAAAAAATCCTCAGGGTCACCAACCCCCAAGTTTTCGTTGAGAGAACTAGCTGAGGACATACGTCAACATCCGTTCGGCTGCAGTGCACCTATGTAACACTAAGGCCAACATATCCAGCTGCATCGCAACAGCTGCAAAAAGTCATCAGTTGACTCTAGTTGTCGCATAATGTCTAAGATCATATCCCTTGGCATGTTGAAACGTAGCAGAAAGGGCTTCTTGTCATAGGTTGGCGTGGCGCTATCTATCACTATCAGCACTATCTAATATCGTTTAAATGAGATGCATGCATTCACACACTCACCACCACTCAAACCAATCAATGGTAAAAAGTTTGTGAAAAATCCTCGGTCTCTGAAAAACAAACTTCGATCTCTAGATATTGTATGATTGGCAAGATGATAGGTGTTGGTGGGTTTAACAACAAGAAATACTACACCGGTGTAGGGAACGCAAACTTGGCCTGTTTGAGCTGGTTCTTTTAAGTTTGCTGATGAAAATCAACTATAAAGATGTTAAAATAGACCACCGCTGAAGATGCTCTAAGCGGTACGTTTTGAACAGGCTGAACAATGAGATCGGTGGACCGAGTAAATGACAACAACGCTACTCAAATCATTTGAAAAAGGTGTGAGTATGGTTCCTTCCATATGACAAAAATTCCCGATGACTTTTGAAATTCCAGCCTTTTTCCCGCATATTTCCCGATGATTTTGGATTCCCGCATTTGTCCCGCATTTCTCGAGTCTACGTGAGTTTTCAATTTGCTCTCACTGATAGTAGGATCAGTTTTAAATTTGATGTCACATGAATAAATGATGTCACACGAATAACGATAGCAAGCTGAGTAATCATTATCGGCAACATCACAACATCATATTTAGTTTTGTGCTTGATCCCAGACTCTACTCGTGTTCTTTGACAAATGAGTATCATTTAATTTGAAAAGTTCCAATGCCATCGTGTTCCTCGAACTTGTTTACGTAAAAATCACTTAAACTTCAAGGTACTCAGTGCCGTTCTGGAATTACAGCATTTTGAAACAAAGAAGTCCTTATTTATCAGTTGTTTTGCCATTTATCCTTACATACTTACAATTGGCTGAACTATGTTTTATGCAGTCTTTAAGTACTTCAGAAAAAATACTGTTTATGGGAGGAATTGTTGCCAGAAATGATCTGCATTAAAAATAAAATTTCCGTTTTACTTCTAAAGAGGATTATTTGATTTGAAAAAATAAAATTTTATAGTGTTTCTCAGACTTTCCTAGATAACTTTTCCGAGTCACTTCCGAGATACAGCACTTATAATCAAATTAGTCCATAGTTATAAGTTATTTGTTGAAAGCCATTATTTTTTTTTAGATGGCCAACTTTGTGCAATCTTAGAGTAGGCACGAATGTCAGCCATAATGCGCCTTTGTACTTCGCTGCTGGTGTCGTTATCGGCGGTCACCAATGTGCCTATAATTCATCAACCACTTCGATTTCATCACCGTCGATCTGAACTCGTGGTGGGAGGCAAACTATTGTTTTCTTGTGAGCCTCTTCCCTTCGTGTACTTTGTTTGCAGCCCATTATTCACAAGCCAAGGAAGTGGAAGTTTTGCATAGTTTTGCAACTAGAAAATGAGAAGAAAGTTTCGTAATTTCCATTTAATTCCAACTACCTTTATTACTTATCTTGACAGATACGCGTATTTCGTCTCCAATGTGAAGACTTCTTCAGTGTCGTGTAGAGTATAAGTACACGAGCGATGTAGTAGAGTAGTAGAGCACAGCGATATTCGTTAAGTGGAAGCCGTGATGGATCGGTAGAGTACGCAGAGCACACCTCACAAATTTACACTGTACTGACTCGATTTGTGAAATCCACCAAACGGCAGAAGCAAACTCTAAAATAGATCTGACTAATGAGCAATACAAGGATCGCAAACAGAAAGGGTCGTCAAACTCACTTGATATCTTGAAAATAAATCCAAGTGTGCGATTTGCTCGATCTACTATTTCCGAATAGTGCAATTTAAATGTGAGTTGATAATCCAGCATCACAACCCAATCTTTAACATTATCAACTCGATTTGGTACAGTGCCGTTATGTATGATAGGACTTTTCGTTCTCCGGAAAGGATTTGACACAACATTTGGACACACTGACAGAGAGACGATTCAGTTGACACCAACTGATAAATACATCAAGCTGCTGTTGTAATTTAAGACAGTCATCGGTGCTCTTAACGAATATGTAGATCTTCAATCATCTGGGTAGAACATCAGACAGCAGTTTTCGAGAACGTGGGACACATAATTGATCAGATTAAAGGGTGCTCCGATCAAAATTTGGTTAAACAGTAATGTGTGTGAGTCGATCAAAGTTTTTATTAAAAAGTCAAATTCTATCTTTTTTCAAGTTCAGTTAATACAGAATACAGGAGATATATTCAGCTAAGCTTCCTGTTTACTGAATTTCCGGGTCTTTCGTTTAACACCTGCCATTAGATTACGTACAGTCTTTATTCGCCGCAGAACGCCAGTTTGCCTTGAACTGTTTCTCACTCACAACAGCTTTTTGAGTCTTCTTAAGATTCCGCTTGACGATGGCCCAATATTGTTCGATTGGGCGGAGCTCTGGCGTGTTGGGAGGGTTCTTGCCCTTGGGCATCACTTGAACGTCGTTGGCAGCAAACCACTCCATGGCCTTTTTCCGTAATGGCAAGATGTCAAATCCGGCAACAAATAGAACGGAACAATTGTGTCACTTCAGGAAATGCAGTAGACGTTTTTGTAGGCACTCGCACAGATAAATTTCCTGGTTACCGGTTCCGGTCGCAATGTAAACGTTGCTCTTCAAGCCATGGATACAGATGGCCTGCCACACCAGATATTTCTTCGCGAGCTTTGACAGTTTAATTTGCTTCAAAACATCTGCCACCTTTCCCCGTCCGGTTGCCGTATAAAATTCCTGTCCAGGAAGCTGTTTAAAGTCTGCCTTGACGTAAGTTTCATCGTCCTGTCCCACGCAATCAAACTTCGTCAGCATCGTCGTGTACAACTTTCGCGATCGTGCTTTGGCCGATGTGTTTTGTTTATCGTCGCGATTTTGAGTCACCACTTACTTGTAATTCGACAGTTCAGCTCGTTTTTTAGCTCTATACACGGTTGAAGGCGCCACTTCTTTGCGACATCTCGGACGGAGAGGTTGTCGTTGATGTGGCCTCCGGCTTTCGATTTCCTCCTGATCCAGCTTTCCTGGCTGTCGACAAACGTTCACCGAACACTTTGAATACGTTGGTAACAGTTGATTTAGCCACATTCAACAATTTCGCCAACTTGGCGTAAGAGTAGTTTGGATTTTCGCCATGCACGAGCAAAATTTTGATGCGTTGCTTCTCTTCCTTAGACGACATTTTGACAACTGTCGTATCTGTCGACCAAATTTTGATCGAAACACCCTTTATCAGTGTTTGATCACTAAATAACAAAATAACAAAAGAGATCACAAATTTATGTTCGTTAGATATCACTACACTAACTCGTTTTATTATCATCGAGTTCATTTTGATAACAAATTTTGTGTATGAAAAAAAAATCTTGATATAATTTCAAATTATGTTATCAACATGATGTCAAATTCATACACTAATAACTGAAGTAGTGCTTCTGGTGAAATGCTGAATTTCATATCCAATACATGCTGGTAATATTTAGCATTTTTCATCATGCTGGTAGAATTCAATAACATTCGTCAAAAATCGTCATTAAAAATTGATAACAGATGTTAACCAAATTTGCCAATGTTGATAACTAAATTTGTTATACGATAACAGGTGAATTTAAAATGAGAACTGATATTACAAAACATGTTGCTTTGATTTGATATCAGTTTGTTAATTTACTTTGCTAGGGTGAGAAACACGAAGGCATTTTATTTTTCAAATTATATAATCATTTGACGAAAAACGTAATTTAATTAAATGCAATAACAGCATGGATGTCAACACTGCTGTCAACAGGAACTTTTTTCAATAGAGGCGAATCTAACAATGAGAGATTCTCTCCTGTCTCGCTTTCATTTATTTATTTCAGTGCCATTATTACTCTTTCGAGGGATTCTTTTGTTCAGATCGAAACACAACAGTGCTGGCTAGCATACTCTACAAATAATAGAGTTAAAAGGTAGAGGTGATTGAAATATGAATGAAAGAGAGTCTCTCAATGTTAGACTTTTAGCCCTAATGAAAAAAAGTCCTTAAAGTTATATTTTTTCTATTTGTTTTTTCTAATAATTTCCTACAAAAAGCATCGAACAGATTGTTTTCTGATATTGGGTCCAATGGGCCTAGGGATGGTCCAATTGGCACAAAAACTGATATTTTTACTGAGATTTTGGGTAGATGAAAATATCCTCCAAGTTTGGTACAACATTGGGAGGCATTAATGTGAACTGAACATTGAATGGAAGTCAGTAGCAGTGACGAAAATGCAGCTAAAATTGGGTCAACATTGATTATACCGACTATCGCTTTCAATTAACAAAAGTCTGAAATGAGTACTGAGCGCAAGATGGATATCGGATGTTTTAGTTAGTATAATTCCTTGCCTAAAACAAATTGTGTGCAACTAAAACATAATAAAATTAGATCGATTTTCATTCCTTCTATGTTGAAGTAAGTCCGACGGATGCAGTTGATTTTAACCATCTTAACCCTCACAGTGCAGTGAATCACGGTTGCATGCCAGAAAGGATAGGTTGTTACCGCAGCGCCGCCGTCAGCGGAGGTGTGATGAGAAAAAGCATTCCAATGCATACAGCTGAGAGCGTAGATTACTTTCCATCAACATCAACAGCACTGAACCCTTGAGGTTCACTCTCGCCCGGGGCTCGCCAGTTTATTGTGTGTGATTTGCATCAACACATAGGCCCATTTCGCTAGGTATTATTCGCCCTGGCTAGAAACCGAGAGTTAAACACTCTTGCCCGGGCGAGATGAGGGAGAAGCCAATGATGCGATTATCATTATTACGTTATAACCACTGCACATACCAACCACAACCGCACAAATAAGTTGGCACAAGTTGAAGTGACTATAGCCGGAGGACCGGCCGCCCTACACGGCCACGTTGCCAATCCTCCTCAACGCCAGTTCCGCGCTTGATAAGCGCACGATCGTGGACGAAAACGAGTCTCGCCGTCGCGTCGGTCGGCCTGAGGATGGATGGATCACATCACATGTTAGTTGGCTCCCTCGTCACTATGTCTACGGTTCATTCATCTTTCGTTTTCGTTTGTTGGTTGTACTACATCCTACTACAGCACATTCATCAACACTACTTAGGCTTTAAGGTTGGCCGGCGATTGCAGCCAGCTTACATCAACAGCAAAACGACGCAGCGCTGATAGGTATTTGTATAACAAACGGACCAAGCAGTTTTCACTTTCAACTTAAGTGCCTGGTGTAATCGTATTTTTTTTATGAGAAATTATTTGGATTTTGAGAAGGCTTTTCCACACGGCACACAGACACAAACACACTTGTCAGGATAGTCACATTCCTGGGTGGGTGGTCGGTTGGCTGGGACTCGATGCTGGGTCGTCCATTTCAGCTTCTTCTACGCAGGATTGGAAATTGATTACCGACTACTCAGCCAGGAAGTTGGCGTTAATGAGATTGTCGCAGACAGAGTGGAAGAGTGGCTGCGTAGTTTAATGGAAGGGGTGCTATATGAAGATTTAGTTTACATGTCGGAGGAAGGTAGTTTTCGAAGAAGGCAATTGATGTACATAACATTGAAAGGTACATGATTTCTACATAAGATCTGTCAAGAAAAAGTGCAGCCATGAAAACATATCATTCTTGGAGCGATTAATTTTAGTAAGGGAACGTCCATTGACAAAGTCATTCAAAAATTTCCTTTTTTCAACTACCACACCCCATCCAGGCTTGTAATTTTCTCAAATTGTGTGCACAAGAAAGAAGTTTACTACAACATAAATTCGACAAAGATTTTTGATAAGGTTCTAGCTGACATTTCTTGAAATTTGAATTCAAAGATCATTAGTGCAACAAAAATGTAAAGATTTCGAATATGTTTGGATAAAAGTTGCAAATTTAGTGAAAATCACACGTGTTTGCCTCAGAGTATTATCCTCCGAACAATGCTCGCAAAGATTTAATTTGAGAGATACGAAATATTATAACAACCCTCCATTTTGTTCCCTTTTCAAAAAAATAAAAATAAAAATACTGCAAGGTATAGCCCCATTGGGTTGTTCAGAATGATGACTTAGGACAACGCAACTAAATGAAAGCCACTCAGATTGTACAATGCAATATTCTTTGAATTGACCCTTTCAGGCGTTAAATTTTCCAACCGTTAAGCAATTTCGTGTGTTCTGAATAAATTGGTGCTCAATAACATAGAAATGATTGAAAACAGTAGGATATCCTTTTTTGAGGTGTGCTAGGTCATCTAAACTGTTCTGGAGTTCAGAAATCACCCTCTTCGCGTTACAACGTTATCCTATCCAGTCAAACATATTCAATGAAGGGAATTCATTGGAAGACCAACAGACATTATGAATTCATCTTGGGACGTTCATGCCAAGCAAACTAACTTAACTTACACCCAAAATATTGGGAGCACGCATTAATTGATCGTTGCAGAAAAACACATTTCTTGCATGCGTTTCTGACAACAGTTTTATCCAAGACACAGACCATTGGATCAAATGAAATTGTTTGCTATAAACTAATGAATAAACACACATACCAAGGTAACATTTTTATCGTTTGGTTTATGTTTACATCATTTTACGCTATTGTCAGAACAAATACGTAATTGTGTAGGTGAGAACATGAATGCTACACTACACCTACAAAATAGTTGTTTTATTTCAACTTCGTGGATTTTTGAGTGGCCAAGGAATATCGGGAATATCCGTTTTGCAGAGGTGTTGTAAATGCATTATTCGAAACTAGCAATGGTCCATTCGATAAATAAGATCAAACGCAGTTTTTCTTGAACATCTGCCATCGGCAGGAAGGAAGTGGTCAATCAGATACTCTTCAATTGAGCAAAGAAAGTGCTCACCAGTCATCGACACATTTTTTACTGATCCAACAATGCTGATGCTTCAAGGAAAGGTGCGTATATATTAATTTTTTGATTCAATGACAACAAAAGTAAAGTTTGTTTTCACATTATAGACAAAAAATTTTGATAATAATCTCTAAACCCAACGGGAAATGACATACATTCGATCAAAACATCAAAATGCAACGGATTTTATTCGTTTAGATTGCGCCGGTTATTACACAGGTAATTGAATGAAGATTTACAATGATCAATTATTCCGCAAACTTATTAAAAATCATATTGCTTTACAGATATCTTATGTCAAAACTAATACTCAAAAATCGGTAGAATAACTGATCATAAATCTAGGGTCATAAAATACTCAAGTCCGTTTGATTCAATTACCATTGTTGTACGATGCCAAATAGCAGACGTAGATGGCCCTGTGTTGTTCCATCTTAGTTCGCTAGAAGGTAAGGCTAATGCGAACTCTGTAAAATTCGGCAATGAAGCGGAAATGGCTAAACGTTTTCAACTGCACAGTGCCGTCAAGATGGACATACATAAGCTGCAATACCATATTTTCGGCAATCCTATGCCGAGTTGGATAAGAAATTCGCAGAACTTGATCCTTCTTCCACTTGAGATAAGCTTGAGCGTTTTAATTTACTTTTTCTATTTTTCTATTAGCGTATACGTAATGGCAGAACCGTGAAATAATGGAATGGACCGATGAAAATAATAGCTTATTGAAAATACCACATATAACAGAAAACGGTAAGTATCAGGTCAAGGTTAAAGTGGACATCCGGCCAAGTGAGGAATCTATGTTTATCCTCCCCAAAAGCACACAAGACACTTAAACATCGGTGATTGAAGGAAGTGAACGGAGCAGCTTTACCAACTTCGACAGCTTTTGTTCTGTTTTCTCTCATTTCAGCAAAATGAATGGATAAAACATATTCGTTCATCAAGAACCTACAACCAAAGTAACATTCATTATGCTCAAACATAAAACACCATTGTTGAAATTATTTGGGATTGTACATGAAATGTACATGTAAATGTAATATTTATTCATGTTTATCTAGCAGGTATTAGAGTCGGGAAGATGTCAACATGCAGACTTTAACTCTGTAATATCTAAATTTGTATATAACATCTTCATCTAAATTTTTCTCATTCTTTAGTCATGCATCTGCCCTTCTATGTTGATATTAATTTCAACTCTATCTTATTTTCGGCAGACCGCATAGGTCATTCTCAAAACCATTATTTTGTCTATCAGGCTATATGGAGGATGTGATTGAGCTCCAAATAATGCGGACGACCAAGTTCAATTATAATTATCATTATTTATCATTATTATTATTGTCATGAACGATGTGATGTTGTATAAGAATCCATTTTAGTCAACAAAAAATTGTTGCTAAGTCTACGGACTGGTTGATTTAAGGGAACATTCAAAAATATACATCATACCTCGTGAAACAAGATTTTCGTTGATATTAGGTTATTTTTTCATAATTCGAAATTAAGAAAAAATGACATAGGACTTACACATTTAAGAATATGTCTAAACATTAAAGAAAATATTTGGGATGCTACAATCAATATATGTTCAAAGTTTTCCAAGAACTCCTTGGAGCTTTGGCCTCTCTATCTAAAGAAAGATCTTCAGTCGTTTGATTGTTTATCAATATGATATAGATTCATAAAATTTCAAAGTTTTAAGCTGAAGCTAGATTTGAAGTAAATGTTTGTTTTAGATTTTTGGAAGAACTCTTTGGAGTTTGGTGCTTCATATCAACAAACAAACCTATCAATTTCTTCAAAGTTTATAGATCTGCTATGAACTCTTGGACGATGAAATACCAAAGCTGAAACAAGTATTTTAACAAAAGGTGGATCTAGGTAATCCAAGAATTCTTAGGAGTTTATGTCTTCATATTAAGATGGGAAACGTCAATTGTTTGGAAGTTAATGGATACAATATGAATTCGTGGAGGTCCAAAGATCTAAGTTTTAACAAGTATTTAGGTGAACAATTGTTTTAAGTTATCAGATATCTTAGGAGTTAAGATCTTCATTTCTACAAGGCAACCGTTATGTTTGTTTTGTTTTTGTAGCTAATCATGGAAGTTCAAAGATCCAATCTGATTGAAGTATTGAGGCGCAAAGATTTTCAAGACCATCAAAATATTCTTTGGAATTCAAGTCTTTATATATACAAGCGAAACCATCAATCGTTTGGAAGTTCACGGATATCGTGGAGGTCCAAATATGTAAGCAAATTAAGTACTGAGAAGAAGTGTTGTTCTATGCTGTATAAGAGCTCTGATAAGTTTAGATTCTACAAGCATCTACAAGCAAAGCCGCCAATTGTATAAAGTTCATCGATAATTCATATTGTATCGATAAACTATATACAAGATTGGCTCCAATGATCTAAGCAGAAACAATTATTGAAGGATTTTTTTTCTAGGTTATATTAAAAGTTTCTGAAATGATAGTTCTCATACACAGCAATACATCTTTTCAAATTAATGGATATGGTATGAAATCATGGAGGTATATATGAAACTGATCCAAGTATTGTAATTGAAGGCTGCTCTAAAAATCCAACAAAACTTAAGGTTTAGGATTTTTGGTCTTCGTATCTACCAGAAAACAATCAATCTTTTGGTATTGAATAGAAGCGATATTAATTCATAGAAGACCGAAGATCAAAACTGTTGAAAATATTGAGATTAAATAAAAAGCATTTGGTTATCCAAGAGTTCGATAGATTAACCCCTTGAAACCTAAGGGGTCATATATGACCACGAAAGGAAAATTGCTCTAAAAAACCATTGACTGAATAAAAGTGTGCACAGATGATCTAGAACACCCTGAATTTGAAGAAGTTCAGGAATAAAAATGCTGTATTAATAGTGTAAAGAGTTGTTTTAGAATATGGTACATATGCATACGAATGACTGAATTCTCGTTGATAAATGTTAAACAATTTTGTATCTTGCTGGGATGTACTAGGTTATCCAATATGTAGTTGAGTTCAGAACATCAGACAGTAGCTTTTTATAAGGTTGCAATATGCATTCAAAAATATTGAAAGAACCTTCTCCAAGGTCAACTCAAGATTTACAGTTATTACAGTAATTTTTAGGCAATACAAAGTAACAATAAATGTTCAAACATATTTAATAACAATTTTGTAAGGTCAACAAACATTATGAAGTAATATGACACGTTATAGGTCATCCGAACTATCCTTAAGATCAGTACATAAGATCTACTGTTGTAACAAAAACTTTCGGGGCTATGCAAAGCAGCGACGGATATGTATTGGAACATATTCTATTGAATATCTTGGAAGTAAAACAGACATTATGAGATAATCTTCGGATGTTCTAGGTTATCCAAACTTTTCTGGAGTTGAAAACTTGAAATCTTCAGCTACACTACACTTCTTGGCTGAAAAAAAGTAACAGTATGTATGTATTTTATTTTTATTAAATATGATTGAATACATATTGGAACTTTGTACAGCGGATAAAGCTACTGTTACAACAGTAGATCTTAAGTTCTGAACTCCAGGACAGTTAAGATGACATAAAGTATCCCATGATTGTCTCATAATTTCTGTTTGGAAGACCAACATTTATTAAGCATGATATGATACATACTGTAACGTTGTACGGCGGATAAAGCTACTGTTACAACAGTAGATCTTCGAACTCCAGGACAGTTTGGATGACATCAAATATCCCATGATTATATCATAATGTCTTTTGGTCTTCCATGATATTCATTAAAAATGATTGAATACACATTGTAACTTTGTTCAGCGGATAGAAATACTGTTACAACAGTATACCTAAAGTTCTTAACTCCAGAACAGTTTGGATGACATAAAATATCCCATGATTATCTCATAATGTCTTTTGATTTTCCAGGATGTTCATTAAATATGATTGAATACATATTGGAACTTTGTACAGCGGATAAAGCTACTGTTACAATAGTAGATCTTGAGTTCTGAACTCCGGGACAGTTTGGATGACATAAAGTATCCCATAATTTCTGTTTGGAAGACCAACATTCATTAAACAGGATTTGATACATATTGTAACTTTGTACAGCGTATAAAGCTACTTTTGCAACAGTAGATCTTAAGTTCTGAACTCCAGGACAGTTAAGATGACTTTAAATATCCCATGATTATCTCATAATATCTGTTGGACTTCTAAGACATTTATTAAATATGATTGAAAACATATTGTAACTTTGTTCGGCAGATAAAGCAACTGTTGCAACAGAAGATCTTAAGTTATGAACTCCAGAATAGTTTGGATGACATAAAATATCCCATGATTATCTCATAATGTCTTTTGGTCTTCCAGGATATTCATTAAATATGATTGAGTACATATTATAACTTTGTACAGCGGATAAATCTACAGTTACAACAGTAGATTTTAAGTTATGAACTCCAGTACAGTTTGTTTGGTATAGAATATCCCGAATTTATCTCATAATATCTGTTGGTTTTCCAGAATATTCATTAAAAATGATTTAATAGATATTGTAACTTTGTACTATGACTAAAGCTATTGTTGCAGGAGTAGATCTTAAGTTCTGAACACCAGGATAGTTTGGATGACATAAAGTATCCCATGATTATCTCATAATGTTTTTTGGTCTTCCAGGGTATTCATTAAATATGATTGAATACATATTATAACTTTGTACAGCGGATAAAGCTATTGTTACAACAGTAGCTCTTAAGTTCTGAACTCCAGAACAGTTTGGATGACATAAAATATCCCATGATTATCTCATAATGTCTTGGACTTCCAGGATATTTATCAAATATAAATGAATACATATTATAACTTTTTACAGCGGATAAAGCTACTGTTACAACAGCAGATCTTAAGTTCTGAACTCCAGGACAGTTTGGATGACACAAAGTATCCAATGATTATCTCATAATGTCTTTTGGTTTTCCAGGATATTCATCTAATATGAATGAATACATATTGTAACTTTGTACAGCGGATAAAGCTACTGTTACAACAGTAGATCTTAAGTTCTGAACTCCAGGACAGTTTGGATGACATAGAATATCCCATGATTATCTCATAATGTCTGTTGGTCTTCCAGGACATTCATTGAATATGATTGAATACATATTGTAACTTTGTATAGCGGATAAAGCTACTGTTACAACAGTAGATCTTAAGTTCTGAACTCCAGGACAGTTTGGATGACATAAAGTATCCCATGATTATCTCATAATGTCTATTGGTCTTGCAGGATATTCATTAAATATAAATGAATACATATTATAACTTTGCACAGTGGATAAAGCTACTGTTACAACAGTAGATCTTAAGTTCTGAACTCCAGGACAGTTTGGATGACATAAAGTATCCCATGATTATCTCGTAATGTGTTTTGGTTTTCCAGGATATTCATTAAATATGATTGAATACATATTGGAACTTTGTACAGCGGATAAAGCTACTGTTACAACAGTAGATCTTAAGTTCTGAACTCTAGGACAGTTTGGAATACATAAAGTATCCCATGATTATCTCATAGTGCCTGTTGGTCTTCCAGGATATTCATTAAATATGATTGAATACATATTGGAAATTTGTACAGCGGATAAAGCTACTGTTACAACAGAAGATCTTAAGTTCTGAACTCCAGAACAGTTTGGATGACATAAAATATCCCATGATTATCTCATAATGTCTGTTGGTCTTCCAGGATATTCATTAAATATGAATGAATACATATTATAACTTTGTACAGCGGATAAAGCTACTGTTACAACAGTAGATTTTAAGTTCTGAACTCCAGGACAGTTTGGATGACATAAAATATCCCATGATTATCTCATAATGTCTTTTGGTCTTCCAGGATGTTCATTAAATATGATTGAATACATATTGGAACTTTGTACAGCGGATAAAGCTACTGTTACAACAGAAGCTCTTAAGTTATGAACTCCAGAACAGTTTGGATGACATAAAATATCCCATGATTATCTCATTATGTCTTTTGGTCTTCCAGGATATTTATTAAATATAAATGAATACATATTATAACTTTGTACAGCGGATAAAGCTACTGTTACAACAGTAGATCTTAAGTTCTGAACTCCAGGACAGTTTGGATGACTTTTAATATCCCATGAATATCTAATTATATCTGTTGGTCTTCTTAAACATTTATTAAATATGATTGAATACATATTGTAACTTTGTTCGGCCGATAAAGCTACTGGTACAACAGTAGATCTTAAGTTCTGAACTCCAGGACAGTTTGGATGACATAAAGTATCCCATGATTATCTCATAATGTCTTTTGGTCTTCCAGGATATTCATTAAATATGATTGAATACATATTATAACTTTGTACAGCGGATAAATCTACTGTTACAACAGTAGATCTTAAGTTCAGAACTCCAGGACAGTTTGGATGACATAAAGTATCCCATGATTATATCATAATGTCTTTTGGTCTTCCATGATATTCATTAAATATGATTGAATACATATTATAACTTTGTACAGCGGATAAAGCTACTGCTACAACAGATTATCTTAAGTTCCGAACTCCAGGACAGTTTGGATGACATTAAATAGCCCATGATTATCTCATAATGTCTTTTGGTCTTCCAAGATATTCATTAAATATGATTGAATACATATTGTAACTTTGTACAGCGGATAAAGCTACTGTTACAACAGAATATCTTAAGTTCTGAACTCCAGGACAGTTTGGATGACATAAAGTATCCCATGATTATCTCATAATATCTGTTGGCCTTCAGGATATTCATTAAATATGATTGAATACATATTATAACTTTGTACAGCGGATAAAGCTACTGTTACAACAGTAGATGTTAAGTTCTGAACTTCGAGACAGTTTGGATGACATAGAATATCCTAAAATTATCTCAATAAAAACACACCTGCTGCGTTTGTATTAGTGTGTGTTTGCTTGCACTATGGCATCTCTGAACTGATAAATTGATTTTATAAACTACAGGCGTATCTCTGGCGACGCTTGTAGATCTTAAGACTTACTCCATGTAGTTCTTGGATGTCAAAGAACATTAATTCAACATGAATTTATCATGATAAATCCTAGAGAGTTTGAGCTGTTTAGTGGAATACCTGTAACTAGAAATGAGAAGAAAAATTAGTATTTTCCATTTAATTCCAACTACCTTTGCTTAACAGATACGCGTATTTCGTCTACAATGTGCAGACTTCTTCAGTGTCTCGTACTAATAACGTACTACAGTCAAGTTATTAGTACGAGTCTAGAAGAAGTCTGCACATTGTAGACGAAATACGCGTATCTGTCAAGATAAGCAAAGGTTGTTGGAATTAAATGGAAAATACTAATTTTTCTTCTCATTTCTATTTATGAATGTATCATGTTTCGTGTTCAAAACGTTGTTCTTACATATCATTAGCAATTGTACAATCACTCATTTCTTCAATATTAACATAGCAAACGACCATAATTTATTTCGATCAATATCATTTGATTTTGATCTGAGAAACTACAAAGTAATCGGTTAAATGCTTTAAATACAGAAGATTTTCCTGCCAATTGTATATTTCAATATTTTTCTCTTTTTTATAGCTGCGATCAAAATTATGTTGAGCTTATGATTTATTCAACATGAATCTCTGAGAGTAAGATCTTACCGAATCAAAATTTTCAAGACCTTTATTATTCATGTTAAGTTTTCGAAAACCTAGCTCGTATGTATTTACTCTTTGGGCCTTATTACAGATGCCACTTCTCGGCGAAAACAAATCAGGATGAGATAGCCCACGTACAAATCAAATAAGAATCATTTTATTTATTACAGCTGTCGCGGGAGAAGTGAGATCCGCAATAAGGCCCTTTATCTCGTTTTAATTAGTTCAGATATGTTCCGTTTCCATAAACATATGAACTTCAAATGCATCAATAGAACCTCCAGGAATATATATCTGAATATATACTAGTAGAGATAAGACATACATGCAGTAAGAACAAGACATTTAAGTAAGAGATTTTTTTTGGAAAACCATCAACATCCGCTTTACTTTATATTTGATATGATTTGAAGCAACTCACTTCCTAGACTATGTTTCGAATGCAATTATAAATATTAACTGATCATTAGTTATCCTTGTGGTACTTGATCTTTACTTCAAAAATCATTTTGATGAACTACAACATCCATTAGCCCAATTGTTTTATTTGGTTGTTCAACAATTTTAAAAGTATACAAACTAGCGTTTAATGTCGTAGTATCGTAAAGTTTTTCAGATAAATGAGAACAGATCTTTTTGGTTTCGATGCACTGCTCTAAGATGTATACAATAAAAAGTAGCTATTGTTTCAAATGTTAAAGCATAGTATTTTTCTATAAAACATGCATGACAGCATTTGTACAAAAATTTGAACATCTTGTTAGTTCCATACTTATCCCTGTTCTAAACAAGCAAGAGACTTGTCATAGTATAATCATGAAATCATTCTTCTTAGAGCCTCAGTATGGACTTGACTCTAGTAATGCAAATACAAAAAATACCCTAGTTCCACACGATTTTCTAACAGAATGCGGGTAGCAACAAATTGTGTTCAAACATTACACAAATGTTGACAACTTTAAATGGCATAAAATCGTGTTAACAATTTTTATTTTATATTCATGCATTAATGCTACGTTAGGGCTAACGCAAGGTCTGTTCTGCCGTTATAAGAATGAAGAAAAATGTAAGCCCCACATAAGTCTTAAATTAAGATATTCTTCTAATCAACGCCGATGCGAATCTGCATCGAACGTCGAGCTCGTTTAATTTGGGTCCACTTTCCTCTCGTATGTCAACAAGTAATTACGATAATGAAGTTTTATTGCAATTTCTTTTTATTGCTATTTCATGTTTTTGTAAAGGCTATTACCATGACTATTTGTTTACGAATTATCTCTCATTTATGAACCACATATCATCTTACGTAGCAACTTTACGTAGCACTTCGTTACAGGCAAGGATGGAAAATCACCCATAATAAAAAAAAAAAACCATCGCCGAAGAATGTTGCGAACCACAGCAACAAGTAGGTTCAATAAAAGTGTTAGTATTTTGTAAGTAATTTACATTCGAACTGGATCAAAACCTTTATTCTTCTGTTGATTTGTTACAGCCTGAATCGGAGAAATAAGAACTGTATGCTCAGACGGAGATTAAATGGTATTTGAGCATACTTATTGAGCCAACTCCCTGAGCAGTAAGTATGAAATTCAGCCTCTGGTGCTGCAGACAAACGAGTAAGGATGGGACGGCTCCGCATTCTTGATCCAGGATGTCCAGGGAAAGATCCGTTGAATAATGCGATGACTTCTTTACAACCAAACAGTTTGCCTTCCTTCGTTTCTGGCTACAATAAACCAACAGATCAATAATTAATGTGTTGGTCCAGTTCGAAGATAAACTAAAGCATACTTACGCTCATGAATTCCATCTGCTTGTTCGCTTACGTGAATATTATTCTTTCGGCAGTTGTTTGTTCGAATGTTTTCACTCCAAACTATTCGCCAAGTCAATAAATTTGACATTTCCATTCTGAGCTCGATAGTACCACTACACATGAAATACACTTTGTTCATACGCACACTAGTGCAATTTTAAAACACACTCATACATATGCATACACGGTCAAAACGATATATTTTTTATAGCACACTGGTTTCGAGGTTGCTGTCCTCGATCCGGCAAATTTTAACACCAAGCCAACGTTCAATTATTGTATTACGGCCGTCACAGAGCAATAATTGTGTGCGTTTTTGTTAAAATGCAGCAAAAACTGCAAACCAGTATTTTGGGTG
>JASCZW010009024.1:0-45622 GCA_034211315.2 Aedes japonicus
TTCGAAACCCCTTTATATGAGATTCTGTTTGTGATGCAAGTTGCGTCATCTTCTGGTTGTTGCATGTACATCCCATTCACGAGCTTATTCGATATCGCTGTCTGGTTAATTCAGATCAAACACTACAACATCGGCTGGAGAATTTCAACCATCTGGCAACGGGAACACAAAGAAAGACCACAGCTGGAAGCTACGATGACACAGCGACATTGCCTGGTTGGTAGTACCGGTGAACATCGTTGCAGGTTCCTCTTCGTCTTCGAATGGTTCTGCAGCTCGTTGAGTTTTACGGCTACTGTGAGCATTGTTACACTAGAAGGCATTACCTTCTGCTATCCCACTATCACAGATACTGACACATGGCGCAAATGATCACACAAAAAGGCATGATATCCAGCAACTCGCCTTCTTACTACGCGCGAGGCGCGAGGAAGCTTACACAGGGTCAGCTGCCTATAACCTGCGGCTGGCCTGGATCATGGTTATGAAAATATCGCTATCATCTCTACGGGCACAGTTCTGGAGGTAGGCAAATGTTAATCGATTGCAAATGTGCCATTTAATTTATATTTTATTTCATCTGACTGTTGGGGAATGTCTAATTAATGACGCTGGAGATTCCAGTCTCGTTGAATGACATCCCACTGCTCTTACACTGCCAAGACGCGTCATAATTAATGCGTTGCTCCAGGCTGGCTGCGTCAAGAAAATTCCACTGGATCTAATTAAGATGTTGACAGATAAATTGAAATCACCACGTAGCTGGTGCATGTTGTATAGTGATCCATAGTTGTGCTCATCATAGTTTGGCTCTGTCTCCATAGCAGAGAAGATATCCAGCGACAGATGGCCTGTCTCAAAGCTGTCTCGGTAATTTCTTTGAATGTTGCATTACATTGATACTCAACATTGTTTTATTTTGCCTATAGAGTTATATCTACATAAAGAAACAGTTGACATGATAGAATCCTCTGTAACATTGTCAACTTTCAGGCATCAGTACATTTGCTTCTCTGTTGTCTCGATATTTTCCGCGTATCTAGAGTCTGTGCAATCTATTGGGTGAATTTATATTACAATACTTGCGACGGAGTAGAGACAAATCAGGCCAAACAGAGCTGGAGTCGGGCTTCTGAAAACGGTAGCAACTGCTTTTGCAGCCATTCCATACATCATGTTGATAGTCAATTAGGTAGAGACGAAGCTTTATACATGGCGTTCTATTATCGTTCCACTGTATGTATAGGCGAAAAAAAACAACAAGGATATCATTACATCACATTTTCTCTCAGACACTTCATCGTTCCAAATTGACGAAAATTGAGTCACTAAGCCGTGAAGATGAGGCAAAAATATTATATATTAATTTTCCTTCTCTACTTGCTCTATCAGGTCACGCAATATACCTGCAGTTTTACTAATTACAGTATCTCGTGTCATTACATATCCACAGCAGTATTTAATGGGCTAGGCCTCAAAATTAATGAGATTTTGCTGTTTCGAGTTCTGTACTGTCATATGCCACAGGATTGGGTGGCCTGAATGGATGAAGGCAAGGAAAGCCAAAAGTTAGTCGGCCGAAATCGCTACAAAGCTCTGTGGGACATTATTCGAGAAAAGGTATCTGTAGGATTGACTGAAGTTTTGCCTTTTCATTGATTCTCCATAGCGACGACTGTACTTCGTTCATGCAGTAACGTTGAAATTGAATGAGAAGTTCTTGATTTACGTACACTACGTTTCGGAACGAATGATCAAAGTAAAGGTACCGTGTCAGCTGACTCATCTTGCACAAGCAGACATGAAGGAACAGGCTTATTTCATGTACGCTAGAACAGCGTGATGACTACGCTCTTGACTAGTCAGTAATTTGAGAATTGAATATGATATCTTTTAAGCCCTGCTCCAAATTCATTCTTGAGTTCAGATCATACATTCTATTAACATAATCACAGAATGCTCGGGTGTCGTATGGCGTCAGGGCAACAATTCCATACCTGGGTTGGTTTTGCCAAATTGACTAAAAACTTCAACTCGGCATTAATCAAGTACTTTTATCCAGCTAGAGTATTTTCTAACGAGCCTCAAAATCTCCCAAGAAAATCTCCCAAGAGAAGAGAATTCCATTTGTGCCGAAGCATATTTCGACCAGATCACGAGGTCTTCTAAATTTGTCATATTGAATCAGCTAATTTATAGTTGTTTATGATGACTCTCTTCAATGACAATTTTCCTTTGAAGCATTTGAAGCAAAATGGTTTTGTAAATGCTTTTTCAACTGACATAATAAGATAGCAGGAATTACGGCATTTTCAACAGCATTTTGTTTGTTCTGCAGTCGAAATAAAATCTTGATATGAGTAAAAGGACCTGGGGATAACAAGGTTTTAAGATCGTTATAGCTGTGTCCCGAGTTGCTGTCATCGCTAAAGAGATTCGAAAACTTATCTTGATATCAACATCATATTGTAATATCCGCTTATCAATAGTCAATTGTCAGTTTAGTTTCATCTGTTACCTTTTTTGAGAAGGGTAACATAGTTTTCATTGCTCCTGACAGATAAAATAATCATCTTGCTATCGTCAGAAAAATGTGTCAGTTCCAGATATATATCACTAAAACGACCACAAATGACAAACGAGCTAGCACCTGAGTACCATTATCGGCAATTACATTACATCATGCTGAGCTTCATTTGATATCAAATCCTTTCCGGCAGGTTATCGAGGTCATGACTGAAAGATGAGTTCCATTGGCATCTTCTTATGCCATTGAAACTCAAATTGATTTGATTTCATAAAAGCTTGATTATGCTGAATGGTTTTGAAAATGTTACTTTAGGCTTTGCCTATCCACAGGAAATTGATCGGAGCTCTGAAGGGATTTGCGCTATATACAATTGTTGTTGTCCTAGTAGAAGACGATCTCGTCAGAGTATTTACGCTTAGCTAAACATAACAGATCGACTGTATGTAAATTTAAAGTTTCCTTGAAAGATACCGTCAACACAATATCGTTTCACAACGCTGTAGGCACGCGTATTCCGAAATTCCATTTATAGGCCGAAGGGTAGAGACGAAGAAACATTTTCTTTATACCTTTTGCCGTCTACTACGGTGACACCGACGTCATATTTACACAGACGACTATCATCTACCCTACCTAATGACTACGATTATGAACCCATCGTCAGTTTGTTTCATCGAAGGAAGATGCGACCAGATCTTACGCCCAGAAATCGGGATTGAACTCCAGATTCCACTGCCAGTATATCACAGCTTGTTACTATGAATATCGATTATAAAGAAATAATTTGTCTAATGGGAAAAAGTTCAGGAATGGCTCCATTGGGCTGACACAGTAGCTTGCCACAGTCAAAACTATCATGAAGATCATGAGAGTCATCGATGTCACCTACCTTGAATGATACTGGCAGATCATGTCGATCAGACAAGGGAGTAATCTGAAAGTGATTTATAGAGATCTTATCATACATCTACGATTTTACAAACATCTAGTCAAGACAGCTCTGACGGGTGATCAATATCATCGAGACAATACGGGTACCAGCTCGACTCCGTTATCGATTTGCCCGGTGAAAGGTTTCGCATGGCCCGCGGTTTTTAAATTGTTTATTATAGCTGTTTTATATCGTGTTCATAGTCAAATTACGTTACCTTTCCTTACATTAATGCGTAACTACTTCAACATACTTCACGTGCTGGGTGTAGCCTTTCCGTTTAGAGCTAAATGCTTTAAGCCGCGTCTGATTGTTATCATTCGGTGGTTATCTTACCAACGATGAAGGAGTTTTCAGTTGCGGTGAGCAAAGATGTTAGGGCGGTGAAGGCCTGGCGCTTCAGACATTTGAAAACCTGGAGTATGATTTGCGGTACCGAAATATTCGAGTTGCATTGCGACACTCAGCTCTGACATCGGAGATCCGGTCGTACTGCATGGTGTGACTGCACGAGCGCTAGTCACACGAGAATACAACGTTTCGTACGTAAATGCCTGCAGATCTGACAGCCTGAGATCAGCCGCAAATGACCCGGATCTGCTTCAAGAAACGTAAGGTTCACGGTGTTTCGAACTCCGCAGAAACGACTGAAAGACAGTTCAGTAGTCGCGGCATGGTCGGAAGCACCTATCTCCACAATGCCCAGAACGACAGACAGGGCCTCCTCGAGAACTGTTCCAGAGAGTGAAAAATCTACGGTTCCAGTGCCTCGTCATGATGTATTTCCATGAGGTGAATTTGCAAGCTGCAAATTAATAATGGTTTCATCGAAAAGGCGTTGTCGCATATTATAAAATGGAAGTTTTGGATAAAGTTGTCCGAGCCATATACAAGAGGTGTTCTGGAGATGATCATGTGTTTCAGCATGGAAGATATCGTATACAAAATCTGCTCAGGACTGGCGCCGAGAAAATTTGACTGACTTGACAGAATGAAATTTCATTTCCACAGATTCAATTTTCGATTATTTCGGTCATATGATGCTAGCAGTTGCAATGGTATGTCGACAGAACTACTAAAATCAGAATCAAACGAATTTGACGAGTCGCCGATGGAGTCGTGCGCTGCTCCAGATATATTTCAGTTGTGTTATAGTGTTATTCCAAAACATATGCTGTAAAGTTGATCAGTATGGCAGAAGTTAATAATAAAATCTGATTTCATCTGGTACAAACCAGAGCCTTATCGCATGAGAATATACTGACACGGTAATGTATGATTAAGTAGAGGTCATTAATTAAGTCTTTACATGGGATAATGCAAATGCGTAAAAACTGCGTTGGGGGGGGGACCGCGTTATTTCGAAAATCGTCGTAAAAAACCGCGTTATTTCAAAAATCGTCGTTAAAAAAACCGCGCTATTTCAAAAATCGTCGTAAAATCTGTTACATTTCGGTCCATGTTCCGATCAAAACTGTGGATTTATTCTAATGAGAATTCAATCAATGGTTTTGTAAAAACTGCCTAACTCTTGGCCCAGTTTTAAGAACTGAGAGCCCTCACGATAAAAAACATCTAAGAAGAAGCCATATAAAGGAGGTGGACCAATTCCTGATTTCAATCAGCTTTACTGAGCCATATTCAAAATTAAATTTTGGATAACATTTTATTTACGTGTACATCCAAAATAAGAAAGCAAGATTGTAATATTGATGAGCGCGAGCTTTTTAGTGGAATAACTGTAACGATGATTCAAAGGCGGAGATTAGTATCTTCGATTGAATTCCAACTACTTTTTTACTTCTGACAGATACGTAATTCGTTCATAATGTGCAGACTCTTCAGTGTCGTACTAATGTTCGACTTAACATAAGTACGACAATGAAGAGGTCTGCAGACGAAATGCGTATCTGTCAAGATTACAAAAGTAGGTGGAATTCAATGGAAGATACTTATTTCCGCCTTTGAATTAAGATTGTAATGCAATTTCACAAGATTTTGTTTCGTTTCTCGTAATGGATCGCAACATAGACAAAAAATGCAACATTGGTGGTGGGCAAAAAGCAACACACAAATTTAATTTACAATAAAGTAAATGTATGCGTAGGGTTGTACAGTGTGTTAGTTATGGAATAAGAGAATGGAGTCCGAACGTCCAAATCTCATAAAAAAACAATCTTGGTCCATAACCGGAATCGAACCGAAGCCGTCAGCGTGACGACTCTACGTGCTAACTGTTCAACCATTTCAACAAGTTGATTTGAATGGAATAAAAACCCTTGGCCGCTTCGATTGTCGTGGCACTCTGCGATACAGCTATCGCTTGATGGAAACATATTTACTTCCATTGCTGTATCGCAGAGTGCCACGACAATCGAAGTAACCAGCGGTTTTTTATTCCATTCAATCAACTTGTTGAAATGGTTGAACAGTTAGCACGTAGAGTCGTACACGCTGACGGCTTCGGTTCGATTCCCGGTTATGGACCAAGATTGTTTTTTTTATGAGATTTTGACGTTCGACTCATCTCTTATTCCATAATCTAATACACTGTACAACCCTACGCATACATTTACTTTTTGTAAATTAAATTTGTGTTGCTTTTTTGCCCACCACCAATGTTGTATTTTTTTTGTCTATGTTACGATCCATTACGAGAAACGAAACAAAATCTTGTGAAATTGCATTACAATCTTGATTCAGAGGCGGAAATGCATCTTCCATTGAATTTCCACCTACTTTTTATCTCTGAAAGATACGCATTTTCGAGCCTGCAGACCTCTTCATTGTCGTACTTATGTTAGTCGAACATTAGTACGACACTGAAGAGGTCTGCACATTGTAGACGAATTACGTATCTGTCAAGTAAAAAAGTAGTTGGAATTCAATCGAAGATACTAATCTCCGCCTTTGAATCATCGTTACAGTTATTCCACTAAAAAGCTCGCGCTCATCAATATTACAATCTTGCTTTCTTATTTTGGATGTAACACGTAATAAAATATTATCCAAAAATTTAATTTTGAAATATGGCTCAGTAAAAGCGATTGAAATCAGGAATTGGTCCACCTCCTTTATATGGCTTCTTCTTAGATGTTTTTTTTATCGTGAGAGCTCTCAGTTCTTAAAACTGGGCTCAAGAGTTAGTAGTTTTTACAAAACCATTGATTGAATTCTCATTAGAATAAATCCACAGTTTTGATCGGAACATGGACCGAAATGTAACAGATTTTACGACGATTTTTGAAATAGCGCGGTTTTTTTAACGACGATTTTTGAAATAACGCGGTTTTTTTTTACGACGATTTTCGAAATAACGCGGTTTTTTTTTACACGGTTTTTTTTTACACGGTACGTATCCCCCGTGTAAAAAAAGACTTGAGGTATTTTCTACTTAATCCTAACATTACACCGTGTCCAATATATTCTCATACGAAATAAAACTCTATTTATTTCAAATCGAAAATCCAGATTTTATTGATAACTTCTGCAAAATAATACTGATCAACTACAGCATATGTTTTGGAATAACACCGCCTTTAACCTTCTTGACCAGCTCCAGACGTTTTTCGGTACTGTCACAGGCGGCACGCACGACTTCCATCGGCATTTCGTCCAAAATTCGTTTGATTACGGTTTTGAATTGGTTCATATTAGACGCCCTGTGGTCATTTACCTTTGCTAGCATGTATGACCATATGAAATAATCCAAGGAATTGAGATCTGGTGAAATGGGAGGCCATTCATTCTGGTCCGAAAAGTCGGTCAAATTTTCTCGGCACCAGTCCTGAACGAGATTTGCAGTATGCGATGGCGCTCCGTCCTGCTGAAACACATAGTGATCATCTCCAAACACCTCTTGTACATATGGCTGGACAACTTTATCCAAAACTTCCATTTTATAATATACGACATTCACTTTAACGCCTTTTTCGATGAAAACCATTGGTAATTTGCCACGCTTGCAAATTCCTCGCCAAACCATCACTGACGAGGCACTTTGGAACCGTGGAATTTTTTTTTTCACTCTCTGGAACAGTTCTCGAAGAGAGCCCACAATCTGTCGTTCTGGACATTGTGGAGATAGATTCTTCCCGACCAATGCCGCGACAAAAGGCAGACTTGCTCTTTCGAGTCGTTTCTGCTTGGAAGGTTCCGAAACACCGTGAACCTTACGTTTCTTGAAAGCTTGGAATCCGAGGTCATTTTGCAGTATATTGTGCATTTACGATCTCGAAACATTCAGATCTGCAGGCATTTTACGTACAGAGCGTTGTGATTCTCGTCTAATCCGTTCCCTGGCCATTTTAACAACTCGTGCAGTCCACACCGTACGAGTACGACCGGATCTCTTCCGGTCATCCAAGGAGCTGGTGTCACGGTACCTTCGAATGGTTCGGTACACCAAATCCCGCTTTACTCCGAGGTTTTTCAAATGTCTGAAAATAGCGCCCGGGCGCTCACCTTTCAACATCTTTTTTATCACCACAGCACGAAACTCCTTCATCGTTGGTAAAAGATAACCACCGAATGATAACAATCGGACGTAACCTAAAAGCATTTGTATAAACATAGTGAAAAACTACACCAACACGTGAAGCATGTTGAGTAGTTGCACGACACCAATGTAAGGAAAAGGTGTATGAGAATATATTGGACACGGTGTAAAACAACTATAATAAACAATTTAAAACCACGGGCCATGCGAAACCTTTCACCGAGGTGCTGACGAATCGATAACGGGTCGAGCTGGAACTTGTGTGATATGATGATATTGATCACCGTCAAACCGGCGATAGATGTTTGTAGAAATCGTAGATAGTGAGAATAAGATCTCTCTCTCATCACTTTCCAGATTACTCCCTTGTCTCCGATCGGCATAGTCACCAGTCATTTTAAGGTAGGTGACGTCATCGATGACTCTCATGATCTCATGATAGTTTTATTTTGTGGCAAAACTTACTGTGGTCAACCCTTAATGGAACCATTCGATTCCCTGAACTTTTTTCCCATTAGATAAATTATTTCTTTTGCCAGCGTCGGTGGTGTAGTGGTAAGCGTGACTGCTACTGGTACCCCAGTGGGTCTGGGTTCAATCCCAGTCGACGTCGTTGGTTTTTCTGAGGCGTAAAGATCTGGTCACGTCTTCCTTCGGAAGTGAAGTAAAGCTGTTGGTCCCGGTTCATAGTCATGAGTCGTTAGGTAGGGTCCAGGTGGTGGAGTCGTCTGTCTCCGTGGCGTCGGTGATTGTCACCATGTGAGGAAATAGGCCGACTAAAAATAAAAAATTATAAAAAAAAATATTTCTTAGGTCTCCTACCCTTCGGCTTCTAAATAAATGGAATTTCGGGTTCATTTTTGCCCATTATACAACGTTGTAGGGGAAACATTGGCCAATGTTGACGGTATCTTCCAAAAACTAGGAGTTACATACAGTCGATCCTGTTATGTTTAGCTAAGCGTAAAGGATACTCTGACGAAGTCATTCTTCTACTAGGACAACAATAGTGCAACGTATAAACAAATCCACTTCAAGAGCTCCGATCAATTCTTCCTGTGGATAGGAACTAAAGCCTAAGTAACATTTTCAAAACCATTCAGCGTAATCAAGCTTTATGAAAGCCACTCAAATCAATTTGGTTTCAATATGGCACCAAAAGATGCCAATAGGTTTCATATTTCAGTCATGTTTATGATAACCTACCCGAGAAGAGTTTGATATCAAATAGTAAACTCAACATGATGTAGTGTAATTGCCGATAATGATTACTCAGGTTGCTGTCGTTTTGGTCATTTGAATGGTCGTTTGAATTGATAGCAAAAATTTATTCCTGTCACATTAAATTTAAAACTGACCCTACATTTTTTCCTGTTGATAGCAAAATGATTATTTTACTTGATAATCTGTCAAGACAATGAAAACTATGTTACCCTTCTCAAAAAAAAAAAAAAAAAGATTTCAGCAAGATGTAAACTAAACTGACAATTGACTATTGTTAAGCGAAATCAAATGTTGATTTTAATATGATGTTGATATCAAAATAAGTTTTCGAATTGCTATCTTTATGATGACAGACTTAACTCGGGACACAGCTTGTTTATAACGATCTTAAAACCTTGTTATCCCAAATTCCTTTTACTCATATCAAAGATTTTATTTCGACTTTATGAACTCGTAAAATGCTGTTTTGAAATGCCGCCTTAGGAGTAATTCATACTATCTTATTATGGTCAGTTGAAAAAAGCATTTTAAAACCATTTTGCTTCCAGTAAATGCTTCAAAAGGAAAATTGTCATTGAGGGAAGTCATCATAAACAACTACTCAAATTAGCCGTTCTAAATAACTTCACGTTTTCAGGGGAGTTTTAGAGAACCTCGTGATCTGGTCAAAAATATGCTTCGGCACAAATAAATTCTCTTCATCTTGGGGAGTTTTCTTGGGGAGTTTTTTTGAAACTCGGTTAAAATACTCTTCGGATAAAAGTACTTGATTGTGCCGAGTTTGAGTTTTAGTCAATTTGGCCGAAAACCAACCCCAGGTATAAAATTGTTACTTGGGAAAACATGCATACGGCCGAGACATCGTAAACATTCGTGATTATGTTGTAGAATATTATGATCTGAACTCAAGAATAGTTTGGAGCAGAGCTTAAAAATATCATATTCAATTCTCAAATTGCACCTCGACTGAGTCAAAATATTAGTCATCACGCACTGTTCCTAGCGTACATGAAGTAAACACAAATTTGCCTTCATGAATCTCTTGTGCAAGATGAGTCAACTTGTTTTGTTTTGCTTTACTTTGATCATTCATTCGTTCCAGAAAGCAGTGAATGTACGTAAGTGAAACAAACTCATTCAATTTCAACGTTCTACCGTGAAGACGAAAGAACAGTCATTCATATGGAGAATCAATGAAGTGAAAAAACCAAAACTTCTCGAATCGATCCTACAAATGCCTTTTTCTCGAACAAATGTCCCACAAACTTTGTAGCGATTTCGGCCATTTGGCTTTTTGGCTTCCTTTGCCTTCAGCTATGTTCGGGAATACTTGAAATCCTGTGGCAAAAAAAAATCACTCACCAACGCGAAAATGAATGACCGGTTACAAGAACATTCAGTCAAGCAACCAAAATCTCGTGAGGCTTGAATAGCCGTGTACTTTGCTGTGGTGTGAATGAGTTGTGTGGAACACGAGGATAACGGAATGACTGAGCATAGCAAAATAGTAAACACGAATATATTGCGTGACTGATAGAACGAAATAAAGAGAAGGAAAATTGTACCTACTGAATATTTTTTTTACTCATCGTTCACGACGGGTGTCAATTTTTTCGAGCCCTGGTTTGGAGTACCGTGGAGATTCTGAGAAAAATGTTACATGTCCAAAAAAGTGTAATGATATCACTTGTTGTTTTTTTTCGCCTATACGTACAGTGGAGACATTGTAGAACGCCATGTATAAAAGCTTCGTCTCTACCTGAACTATCAATAAGGATGTGTATGAGAAAGAATGGCTGCAAAAGCGGTTGCTACCGTTTTTCAGAAGCCACGACTCTCCAGCTCTGTTTTGGCCTGATTTGGTCTCTACGAAATCCGTCCTGGAATAGTATACGGTACCAACCCACCAAACTCTTCAGAACTTCACCCAATAGAGAAGTACTGGACTCTAGATACGCGGAAACTCGTCGAGACTAACAAGAAAGCAAATGGTACTGATGTACCACAGAAAGTTTGACAATGTTACAAAAAGAAGGATTCACATCGTAATCAACTGTTTCTTATGTAGATATAACTCTATAGAGTAAAATAAACAATGTTGAATTATGTGTAATTATTTTTTGCTGAAATTAATTTGGTGTCCGAAATTTACCGGGGACAGGCTTTAAAGTTAAGAGACGAACCAGCCAACCGCTGAATGTCTCTCTCTTATAAAGGAACCAAACCAAACTATATTCAACGTTTATTATATGGATCACCTATACAACATACACCAGCTACGGTGATTGATTTCAATTTTATCCTAATCAACTTTATCTTAATTAGATCAAATTAAATTTCTTGACGCAGCGCCAGCCTCTGTTTTAACACATTAATTATAAACACGTCTTAGCAGTGTAAAAAACGAGTAGGATGCATTCAACAGGGACTGGAACATCTCCAGCGTCATTGGATAGACGTTCCCAACAGTTATCTGAATGAAAATAAAAATATAAATTAAATAACACAGTTTGCAATCGGTTAGCATTTGCCTACCTCCAGGGGAACTTGTGCCCGTAGGATTATTAGCAGTATTTTTTTCCTGCTCACTTGATCCAAACCAACCCACGGAACCCCATAGGCAGCCCCGGCTATGGCCATACTTTCCTCGCGCACCTCGTTTGCATGCCAGTAGAAGGCGAAAATTTGCGAGATAATCATGAAAATATACGCCACGACAATGATCATTTGCGCCATGTGGTCAATCTGCGGAAATAATTGGAATGCTTTTAAAGAAAATGGCAACATGTAGATTGTAACAATACTCACAATAGCCAGCAAAAATAGCAAGGCACAGAGCATCATTCCGAACGAAAGGAATTCTACCAAGCAAATGTTCGCCACCAGTCCGTCCAGTTCCCCAACGTAGGTAATAATCCGCTGATGGTCATCGATGATGGCTTCCAGCTGTGAGTGCTTTTCTTTATTAGATTTCCCGTTGCCAGATGGTTGAAAGTTCTCCAGCCGATGTTGTAGTGTTTTGATCTGAATTAACCCGAACAGCGATGTCGAGGCGAAGAAACTCGTGAATGGAATGTACATGCAACAACCCGGAAAGGTGAGCACAGCTTGCGTCACAAACAGAATCTCATATAAAGGGGTTTCGAATTGATTCACCCCGGATATGTACATCCCGTAGGGAAGGCGCCTCTCCCCGGTAAACAGTGGATAAACCACAAAACATGTACTAATAAACGCTCCCAAGGCCAGGTTTGAAATTGACATCATCCGAGCTCGTTTGGTGAAAAGGCGAACCGTGTTTTGGATGGCCTCGTCCTGCGATTCCTGTTGGGAAAGTCTCATTTATACCTTAATGACACAAGTATAAACCAATTTACCTGAATTTCCTTATAAACATCGGCAATTTTCTCCAGAAATGATTCGTAGTCTTGATGGTAGTAGACAAGAATAAGGGATCGCAACTATGAATAGAAAATCAGTTTTGACGATTACTGAATCGAATGAAACAGTCCCTCCCAACACTCACCACAGCATTGAAGTACAGCACGGCAAAGTAGGCGCTGATTATCACTTCACCAATGTCTCCCCACGACCGGTACAAATCAGTGAACATAAACACGGTCATCGCAGTAACCGGGATGATGCTGATGTACCGCATGTAGTCGTGCTTCATGATGAAGGACCAAAAGCGCCAAACCCGAGCATTGATGGAAACGATTGGACATGCGAGAATTTTCTCCGTGGATGACATTTCCGACTAATGCCTCGTTGAGGAATGAATTGAGTTATTATCGGTTGGCTCGAGGATGGTGAGCTAAGTGTTCCGAAATCATCACCTTTGACAGAGGGCGGGAAAATTGTTAGGTGTAAGCTATCATTTCGCTGATTGGGTTGTTTTTCTTAGAGAAACTAAGACGCCAAAGCGATGTCAAATAGGTGGAATATTATATGCGATGTTCAATTGAATAGATAGGCAACAACTTCCGACATTTGTGACTTGGGAGCTTTCTCAAAATTATACTGATTTCAAGGTAGCAATTTATTTAGGATAAGTAGCTATACACACAGGATCCCAAGCAACACATGAAAAATTTCTTTTAATTTGTTGAACACAAACTATTCCACCAGAGTTCAACTTATATAGCCTATGGGTCATTCCACCCGAAGTGGCCACACCACATGTACACGACCTTCACGAATGTCAACCTAACTTTGAGGAATGGTTCATTTTGCGATTATATGTTAAAATCCAAATGTTTGTGTCAATCGGACCACCCTTTGGTTAATGGGGCCTCCCTTTTTAAGGTTTTTGTAAAAACGCTTATTTTTATCTTCGTAATTAAGCTTTTTCATTTAAAAATTACAATTGCAGTTTTTGCACAATGTGAATATTTTGATTTTAAAAATGTCCAAGGTGTTTAAACTTGCTGATGCGGAATCGGAAGGACTTTTGGCGTCGATTGGTAACTGTTGATGATACCTGGATCAACTATCACACATCAGCAGGGTTGCCACATGTACAGATTTATCTAGATTGTCACAGATTTTTTTTTTTTAATTTTTTTCCTTCAGATATCTACATGAAGAGATTATAGATTATTGAGATAAACCAACATTTTTAAGATTTTTGACACTTGCTTGTTCACTCAAAAACCTCATATTTAAAAAATGAGTACATTTTAGCAACCAACTTTTTACCAATACTACTTACAGTGTGCTGTTTTAGACCCTTGAAGCAAAATAAAACAATTGACATTGACACTACAGTGACAGAAGACAGTCTGAAAGTCAGTTGGTGGGTGTGCCCCCAGATGTATTCTCGATAATTTTTTTGAGACAGTTTTTCAAAAGAATTCAATAGAATTTCCCAAAAATTCTATGAAAAGTTCAGTAGGCATTCCTCCCGGTATTCTTTCAGGAGTTTCTTTGGCATCGTTTTCGGCAGTTTTTCAAAACTTTCTTGTGATGAAGTTTTTGGAGAAATTCCTGGAGGACACCGGAAAGAACAGTGAGGAAATTCCTGAAGTAATTTATAGAGGTTATCCTGATTTGTTGGAGTAATTTTAGAATAATTTTTTGGAGTTTTTATAGAATTATTTTTTTAAAGTTTGTCTAGGATATCTGCCAAGATTTTTAATTATGGTTCTGCAGACAAAAACTCAATCATTTCTTAAAGTATTCCATTGAAAAAGTGTTTGTTCAAAGATTGCTGCACAAATTTCAGCAGAATTTCTTGCAGGGATTTCTTTAAAAATACTGTTCTTCTAATTGAAAAGTATTTTTAAGCATTCATGCAAAGGAATTTTTGAAACATAGTTATTTGGAACTTGATCTTTTGTTGTCTTAAGTATAATCTTTTAGCGATGGCACCGATTACATAAAAGGGGCTTGTGTATCGTGGATCAGATGGACCATTGGCAACGATGGGTGAGGAACAGGACGGCAATCATCTGCGAGGACATCGAGGTGCATGAATCGGATGACTTGGAAACATGTTGGGCAAAACTGCTGTGTTTCAAATGAGCATATGGGTAGCTGGCTTTTACTCCGCTGATAAATTTAATTACGGGCTTTCTACTTATTCTGCATGCTTCGGTAGATTTCATGATTCATTATGATGTCAATACTGGCCTGTCAGAAAAGCTCAATAGCAATGAAAAAAGATAAATGCATTAACATTTAAGCACCTGAGAAGCCTCCATTCTACTTTTACAACACAAAGTTTGAAGCAAAGATTTCTGTCAATATTTTCAGCAGTTAAGCACAGATTAAAATGTTTATTTTGGCAAACATTTAAGATGGGAACGAAAAATAATGTAGCAACCCTGCACAGCAATAAACAAAATGAGAGCCTGGCAATGGACTGAAGCCGTCACGAGTGCTCCAAAGCGATCTAGGGAGGCTCAACAGGTCGGAAAGGTTTTGGCTTTGGTTTTCTGGGATTTTCATGGCATACTGTTCGTGAACTACCTCGAAAAGAATAAAACCCTCAACTGTGAGTATTACTGTGCATTATTGGAACGATTGTAGGCCAAATTTGCTGCAAAATGGCCGAGCATGAAGAGCGAAACAATTTTGTTGTTGTAAAACAATACAAATTCACCCAATTTGGCTCCCTCGGACTATTACCTGTTCTCACGCGAGGAAATCATCGACGCCAAAGAAGTATTTTGTAGAGCTTCCGGAAAATTACTTTTCGGATGGGATCAACAAGTTGAAAATTCGCTGAAATGTTTTGCCTTTTCATTCAGCATAAATTGAAGTCAAACAAAAGGAAAAGTTTTTGTTTTTGCGCAGAACACCACACAAAAATTAAACTGCTTGACAAAACCCGAAAATAGTCTAGGTACCCAGAGCTCCATGTCAGTTTCCGTTAGCTTGGGTCCCAAAACCACCGAATATTGTATTTTGACCTCATGCGATTTGCTTTTTTTTGTCACAAATTGGAATCATAACTTGAAATTTTGATATATTTTAACAACTACACATATAACTGCCTCAGCCTAAATGAAAATGCTACAGACAAAAAAATCTCAGATTTCAACAAACAACTTCACAGAAGAAAGTATGTCGATCCGGCTTCACCAGAAAAAGTTATGGCCGTTGAAAGGCAGCATATTTTAGTAAAAAACAGCAAAGTGCAGTAAACCCCCCGACATGCGCGGATTCCATTGATGGTGGTCTCAAATGATATAGGCTTATAGGCATTGACCTTTGTTGTTTCATCAAAAAATATCTCGTGATCCTTCGTATGTAGGAAGTTGCTTTCTTCAGCAAAGTTGTTGAGCCTTCAAGTTGGTAGACTTAAAAGTTTCTCACTACGCGTCGCTAGTGTGCATGTAAACTTACTTTATAACCTGAATCTCGAGATGCTTGACAGTCACCAAGTTGGTGCCTTCGACAAAAATGCTTGGTTGATTGAGGCCTTTAGGATGGTTTTAATATTAGTTTAGAACTCGTCCGCTACGTGGAACTAGTGTACATATAAACTTTGTGTATTTCCTGTATAGATTGTGTATGTACTCTTTTCAGGAAAGTTAGGGTTGGGGTCCTCCCTTAGCTCAGTCAGCAAAGGCGCAGCCACAAAGCAACACCATGCTGGAGGTTACTGGGTTCGATTCCCGGTCTGGTCTAGGAATTTTTCGTTAAGGAAAATTTCTTCACTCCCTGGGCATAGCGTATGATTGTACTTGCCACACAATCATACTAATGCAAAAATGGTACCTGGCATCGAAAGCTCTCAATTAATAACTGTGGAAGTGCATCCAGAACACTAAGTTGAGAGCAAGCAATAAGCTTGAAATGCTAAAAAGAAGAAGAAGGAAAGTTAGTTGTAAAATTATGAGCTTCCAGACCCTCGACTCAACAGTTCAAAATTATCTCACTCCGTGGCACTAGTGTGCTTGTATACTTAACTAGAGTAAAATCGAAATATCGAGATTATTGACACATAGCAAGACGTCATCTTCAAAAAAGATATTCGAGGGGTCAGAGCCTTTTGAATGGTGTACACAGTAGATCAGAACTCGTTTGCTACGTGGCGCTAGTGTTCATGGGAACTTTTTGTAATATTTTTGTTTTTGATAGCTAGATCATGTATGAATTCATTTTTTTCAGGAAGTTTATTCGAGTAATCATGGGCATGCAGACGGTCGACTTCATAGTTCAGAATGATTTTACTGCGTGGCACTGGTCTGCCCATGATCAAATTAAAGACTGCTTATTGCTCGTGCGCATAAGAAGCTGATTACCCAAATATAAGTAATTTTGGTGCGTTCTTCTGACAACATTGGGTTAATCCTTTAGAGAAGTTCTTCACAAAACTTCCAGGAACTCCTTAAGAAAACAACACGGGAGTTCTGCAAAAAACATCAGTAAAGTTATTCAGTGAACTTTCTAAATGTTCTGCAGATAGCGTCAGGGAAGTTCTGCAGAGAACTTCAGGGAATTTTATCACAGAACTTCAAGAATTTTCTTCAGAGAACTTTGAGGAAGTTTTTCGGAGAACTTAAGGGAAATTCTGCAGAAAACTTCAGTTCTGCAGAGAACTTAAGGAAAATTCTTCAAAGAACTCCAGGGAAGTTTTTCAAAGAAATTCAGAGAAATTCAGGAAAGTTCTTCAGAGAACTTTAGAGAAGTTTCTTCAGATAAAATCAGGTGAGTTCTTCAGAGAACTTCAGAGAAAATTCAGGGAAGTGCTTCCGATAACTTCAAGAAAGTTTTTTAGAGAACTTCAGGGAAGTTTTTCAAAGAACTTTTTGAGTGTAGCTTCAGGGAATCAATCAAGTAGAAGGCGACCTTCGAACAATCCACAGACAACGAGGCTGGCGAGTAACAGCCATGGACCGAAAAGAATGGAGACAACTTCAAGAACTTTCTGCAGAGAACTTCGGGGAAGTTTTTTGGAGAAGTTCAGGGAATATTAGCAGAATACTTCAGGGTTGTTCTGCAGAGAACTTCAGGAAAGGTCTGCAAAGAACTTCAGGTAAGTTCTGCGGCGAACTTTATGAAAGTTATTTAAAGAAATCCAGGGAAGTTCTGCAGAACTCCAAGGAAGTTTTTCAGAGAACTTCAGAAAAATTCAGAGAAGTTGTTCAGAGAACTTCATGAAGGTTCTTCAGATAAATTCAGGGAAGTATTTCAGATAACTTCAAGGAAATTCTTCAGAGATCTTCAGGGAAGTTCTAAAGAGAACTTCAGGAAAATTCTAAAGAGAACTCCTGGGAAATTTTTCAGAGAACTTCTGAAAAATTCAGGGAAGTTTTTCATTGAATTTAAGAGAAGCTCTTGAGATAACTTAAGATAAGTTCTTCAGATAACTTCAGGGAAGTTTTTCAAAAAAATGTATGGGTAGTATTTCAAATTTATCCAGAGAACTTCAGGTAAGTTTTCAGAGAACTTAAGGGAAGTTCTGCAGAGAACTTCAAGAAAGTTCTGCAGAGATCTTCAGGGAAGTTTTTCAGAGAACTTCATAGAAATTCTTCAGAGAACTGCAGGGAAGATTTTCAGTGAACTTCATGGAAGTTCTTCAGAGTAATTCTGGGAAGTTCTTCAGAGAATTTCAGGGAAGTTTATCCGAATTTAAGAGAAGCTCTTGAGATAGCTCAAGAGAAGTTCTTCAGATAACTTCAGGTAAGTTTTTACAAAAAATGTATGGGTAGTATTTCAAATTTATCCAGAGAACTTCAGGAAAGTTTTCAGAGAACTTAAGGGAAGTTCTGCAGAGAACTTCAAGAAAGTTCTGCAGAGATCTTCAGGAAGTTTTTCAGAGAACTTCATAGAAATTCTTCAGAGAACTGCAGGGAAGATTTTCAGTGAACTTCGCGGAAGTTCTTCAGAGTAATTCTAGGAAGTTCTTCAGAGAATTTCAGGGAAGTTTATCCGAAAATTTCAGTGTAGTTTTGCTCGTGAACCTTTAGAGAAGTTCTTCAAAGAACTTCAGGGAACTTGGTTAGTTTATATCCTTGGTATACCGAATATCGTTCCTAAAGTATTGAAACATGGATCGGCTCTGATTAATCTTGTCCTTGTTCAAAACGGTCATCTGAAGAAGGTCAAGAGGCAAGAGGATTGGAAGAGGTTCATGCATTTCATACTGATACCAACGAATAAATTAATAAAACTCTATATTTTCAGCAGAAAACGAGACTTCGATACCCGCAAGCCGTCAAGAAAGGCTACGAATTGCGATCTTCTGAACTGGCTTTTAGTATCATCAGATCGATTGGTTACAAGCATTCGTTGTTGGCCCAAGGAGGATGAGAAATCATTTTCTTGAGATAATAAGCAGCTGCTAGCAAAAGAAGTGGTTGAAATTGAAATCGCATGGAAAATTTAAATGTCTAAAAATAATTGAAATAATAATCGTTTATTATTACTATAAATAACTGCAATAAATATACATATTGACAGAAACAAAATGCAAAATTTATCTGGAAATAATGAACATGCAGGTGAGGTCACCAAAACTACGTTACTTTTTTTATACTGTTTGAATCATGATTTATTGTAAAACCATCGGTATTTGTTTTGAACATAACTCCCTAGTAGACGGTTGTGGACGGTTTCATTAACCATCACGTGAACACACCATTAGTGTACTATTAGGTGCAAATTATTTTATCTGTTCCTACCAGCCCCTAAGTGTGGTACAACCGTCGAAAAAACGACAAAAAAAACGGAAAAAATTCAATAACTCATCTCACTGAAATTGTGCCGGTATAGTATGTTGTAGAAAGATTAGCATTTTTATATTGCAAACATTTTTGCAGAAAATTATATTGTCCTAAAAACTAGAAACAAATATTTCTGTGCAAAATGTGTTTTAGGACTAACCAAATGCTCTCCTCTCCTAATAAAAAATAATAAAGCGCTTTCTATCTCCAATTGGGTGAAACATACGATTAATATGTCTTGGGAAAAGTTATTTGCATTGACTTTTTTCTACAACTTTGCCAAAAACAGCATCGCTCTAGCTCCACTATTCAGAGAGCTATGAGTTGAGAGCGTGGGTCCTCCCTTAGCTCAGTCGGTAATTGCCTCAGTCGGTTGGATGGAGGTGGCTGGGTTCGATTCCTGGGCTGGTCTAGCAATTTTTCGTAAAGAAAAAATGTCTCGACTCCTGGCCATAGGGTACAATTGTATTTGAATCCTAGGGAACCGAAGAATGTCTGAGAATGCCCATCGTCATCTAGCAGCTGGGACTCTAGCATTAATTAATTAATGTCCTAGCTTTGTACTGCTCAAGGTTAAAGTGCCATTACACACTCTCTGGAATAAGAACATCTTAAAATGGAAATGCTTCACCCAATTCTTCCTGCAAGCTACTCTCGGAAAGCACACACACACACTTTTTCTTCACCGGTTAAACAATCTTCTGCTTAGCATTCTGCTGTGTACATCGATCGCAAACTCTAGCTCGTCTTACATCCGGTTACGTTCCGAATCATTTTTTCACAGTTTTTATTTTCACAACAATTTGACCACTTCGAGAACTCGGCCACGTCAATTAAAACAACTAAAAACACGAAAATTCATAAGTAAATTTTAAATTTTCACAGTAGCAAAACTATTTGCTGTCATCATCGAACAAGGCACACTTCGATCATCTGTACTTGCCACACAATCATACTTATGAAAAATTGTACCTGGCATAGAGAGCTCTTAGTTAATAACTATGGAAGTGCATTAAGAACACTAAGTTAAGAGCAAGCAATAAGCGAATTGCAAAAGCAATAAGCTTGAAACGCTAAGAAAGATGAGTTGAGAGCGTTAAAATCGACCGTTTTACCACTGTGGCACCATTCGTGGCTATGGCAAAATTGGCGATAAATTCAATTCAAATGAAATACCTACATTCTTTTCAAATTAAAAATAATATGTATACGAGTGGTCATTGTTTCATTTTATTCAGCTGAAGGACGCTTCTTGTTTTTTCGTTGTCCATTTGTCTGGCGGAGCTGCGAAAATCAACAACCAATGCAGCAGGTGTAGCAATGGTTATGTTGGTCAATGTTGACGAAGTTTATCGTTTGAGGGCGACAAAATGAACGGCATACATCCATCTTATGTAGCTAAAACATGGGATGAAAACTGTCTTTTTTCTTATTGCATTTTAAATGAAAACAGCCGTTTTGATAAAAGAAAATCACTTGCTACTAAATATAAGTTGAAATTTATCATAAATGTGTTATTTCTAGACAAACCTGTACTATTACAACCTTCTGTCGTATCAAGACCAATTGACAAAACGTATAATTAAACATGTAACTTTAAATTGATTAACAATTAAGCTTGATTGTTTCACATATGGCTGCTTTAATTCCACCCAGCACGCCCTGAAAAAGCTAACTTTATAAGGCTAGGGCTGGATAACAAATTCAACTCAGGGCTCAATGTTTCCAGTCGTGAACTCTAATTAGATTATGGGGTACAACGAAGCAGAAAAGCATGGCTGTATGAGAGCTAAACTAATTTGATTGCAATGCCGGAAATACAAAACATACAAAGTTTATTATTCCACTACCACCGTCGGTTGTACAATGGATGGGAAGCTTGCCCTTATCAAATTTTAAATGACACTCACTCCAGATACCAATGGCGACGACGGCACTCCAGCGAGGTTGCTGTGATCTGGCTGGGGTTAGTTTATTATGCAAAGTCTGCACAAAGTGTATGAGTGCCATTCTGGAGGCAAACAGAGCGAAATACACCGACAACAAATGGATGGAATAAATAAACAACCACCTTTCCGACAACTCGTAGTTCTCCAGCTTGGGAAAAAAAGCTAACTTCCGAGAGCGGAAGCCAGATAAGGATGACGATGGCGTTATTACCTACTTCAATTATCCTGCGATGATTATAAGAGTGGTTTACAATCATGAGTAGGTTGTTAGACAACATTGTTGCGCGGTACATCCTTGTACGTTTTTTTCTTATTCCTAGTGACTTTGAAGCTACAATCTACAAACTACAAGTTTTATTTTTCCAGCGTGTTATTGAAAGAGAAGCAACGATTCGAACTACGAAGAAGTTTCTAGGACAGTTGTTAACTAGAAGAGAAGAGAGGTCAAAAGCAACGATCTTATCTGCACTCAGTCATCAACCGAGACCCGCAGTTTATTCGTTTACTTTTATTATCTTGGAAGCGGCTGATGAATTTTTTATCAGATCCTTTGGAATCTGATAAACTTTCAAAACCGTTCGTTTGCGCCAGGAAAATACAAGTTATTTTTAAGCAAGCCTTATAATTGGATATGATGATGTAAAAGTGCAAAATAATAATAAACATCAGCGAAGTTGTGTTCACGACACGACCGCGTAGTTGACGAAGACTACGTCCATCCGTTTGTTGCAATGCGCAATGTTCATTCGAGTTCGATCACGAAAATGTCCGTAAAGCATTCTATTTAGTTGGAAAATTAAACTGATCATCTTGAAAAGGGCTGTTGGCATCGTCCGCGTTGGAAAGTAATATCTCTTCTACCATCAAGTGCTATATAATGACTTCAGATGGTAGTTTGTTCAACTTCTTGTTGCTGCAATGGCACAGTGCAGTGGAAATATTCTGGTATTCCAGTTGACAAGATTAACGTTTCCTTTGCTCGGTGATTTTACTTGCCAGTTATTTCATCAGGGCTGCCAACGCACTCGTCCTACCTGCCTTTCTGGAGAAGACGGCAAATGCAGCTAACGCGACACTGTGCTGGTTTGACGGGACTGTGCCTACACGGCCAGCTATTTCAACTCAGTATTGAGTCGTTTTTGACTCACTTTCATCATTAGTGGAGTCACTCAAATTTGAGAAAATGTGACTGGTATTGACAAGTCGACAAATCAAAAACATCCATCTGATTTGAGTCGATGTTTTGGATTTGACGACTTGACAACCCCAGTCACATTTACTCAAATTTGATTGACTCCACTAATGACGAAAGTGAGTCAAAAACGACTCAAAACTGAGTTAGAATGGCTGGCCGTGTACCTTATGCGCTACTCGGTCTCGAACTCGGTCGTGGCGTGTGAGGCAAAGAGAAATCTGTAGAACCATCAGCTTTGAGCTGATGCCTATCACTGAGATAATGTTGGTTCGTGCCTCGTGTTTTAAATTAGTGATCAATTGCAAAGTCCGTAAGGAAATTTCATAAAACAAGACGGGCGTTGATTATCAATTATTCGCTGCTAAGGCATCCCGTTTGTTGACTGGATTATACTTGGTTTTTGAGCGTTGAGCGTTTTTAAGACTTCAATCGTCTTAACCGAAAGTTAGACTAGGGAGATTTGATAGGCTTAGTAGGAGCTTTCTTTGGTACAAATTGATCGATGACATTCACGACCCAATCTTGACATTCATCGTCCCAGCAGATGCCATCTAATATATCTGCAATATCAGGACTGTGGTGAAGGGGCTTAGAAACATCCGAGTGTTGTGTTCTTCGTCCCATGCTTAGAGGAATTGCAATGGAAGAAACTTGATGATGGTTTTTTTTTTTAATAAATCTAGGTGTTGGAATGCAATCACCGATGACATCGCTGTACCTGCTGAATGGCTCGTCATCCCTAGCAAAGGAAAATAACAAGCTAGTATCATATAAGTAACAAGTTCTGTTATCCCAGTTATCGTTTTAATTTCCGCTGATATCATAACAAATTTTGTTATCACCATTAGTTTTGTTATCATATGTTATAATTTTGAAAACACTATTTTTTATGACCAGCAGACATGCAGACAGTTCAGATATGATTTTTGTTATCATTTTGTATTGTAGCACCCTTTCGCAATATTTTTTATACTATTTCTGCTTCACATTTATGCGGTTTTAGGCCATACTACAGATTCTACTATAATTTTTTTTTCCTTCTTTATCCAAACAAATTTCGTGATTTAAAAACTTAAATTGTTTATGATCCTTCATTTTCTATTGCACAGTTATAAAGAATTATCCATGGGCCTAGTAGGATTCAAGAGTTACCGAAGAATTCAAATTTTCTTCCTTTTTGTCTATTTTTTTTTTGTGGATTTGTTAAGTTTCCCTTTTTGGGCAGTAATCATAATCATAGGAAATTTATTTCGGCTTACTGTTAGCTTAAATTTCCTTTGCCATTCTGCAGCCTGCCCGGTGATAAACTTTCCTTCATTACATCACTTTAGAAATTTTCGTTATTTCAGAGTTTATATCATCTTACTTCGCAGCAGAAGAGGCAAACAGCTGCATTTTATTTTAATATGTATATTATTTAGTATCTCATTACAACATCGTATTATTTTCATCATTTCATCACTGCATATTTTTATAATCATAATAAAATTATTTATTAAAAAAATAATTAATAATAATTGATGAAATTTTATACTTCAAGGTTAGGTTAGGATAGTTGATTCCAGATAGTACAGATATTTTATTGCATTGTATCTTGAGGTGTTTTTCTTTTAATGTAAATCATTGAATATAAATAAAATTATTGAATGCTCTTCAAATCTGCTGATTTTGTTTATCCAGATGTCATGAATACATACATATTTGTTAATTTTTAATGTATAACCAAATGTTTAATGTTCTATTTATTTGCAAAATCATCTTCACATTCCAGAGTAACATTCATCTGCCACTGATTGAGCTGTAAATATGCAACAAGCTGCATATTATTATCATATGCCTATTAATACTGTTTTAATTATTTGATCATATTTTTTAAAATTACATGACGACGAATTGCAACTATGACATATTAATTAAATATTCTAGTATATTTCATTGCTCTATTACATACAACATAAATTGAATATTATGATTATATATATTACCCAGTATTTATGGGTTGGGAGGGAGCATCAGGGTATCATTCAAGCTGAAACTGGACGATGGTTTGATTGACTGCCTGAGTCTAGGAGGGAATAAATGGCATCATTTTCTATATCCTACCGATTCGATTATGATGCTGTGAATTCTACTCCAACAGTTTCAGGGAGATCGACGCGCCCTTCTTAACAAGCCATCCTGTAGAAAGCTTAATAAGTATTGCGAATTTTTTTTTCCGGCTGGGTACATTTTCCACTGCGACCAGTTTTTTGATCTATTGTGGTGAGCCCTTATTTTATTTTATTTACGTTACATCTCAGGATGTCATATCACTATTGGATTGAGTAATTTCCACTTGCTGACTATATGCATTGTCCCAGTAAGGTATTATCGAACGAATAAAGTTTATAGCCTTATTGGGAGAGTTCAACCATACATCTGAGGGTTGTATTAAACCTTTATCAAAAAAAATTCTCCTTTACAGTGCTCCACAGTGGCATAATAAGTGTTCTGAGTTTTCACTATCTAGGTTGCAGAAGCGACATGTGTCATCTTCCATTTTTCCTAGCTGTTTTAAATAATATTTACTTGGGCAGTGGCCCGTTATTAGGCCGCTGTAAGTACATAAATCTTTTTTGGTTAAACTTAAAAGTCTTTGAGTTATTTTTTTATTGGGTGTAATAAATCTTTTAGATTGTCGAGCGGTTGTATTTTTTTTCCAGACGTCCTCTATCATTGTTTTTTTTTTCAGTTCTTTAATTCCATTTTGAGGGTACACTCTGCGACCCCAAAAAATGGTTCAGGCCCTAGGAATGGTTTCGATGAACCACATCTTGGTAATTAATCTGCTTTTTCATTACCTTCGACTCCACAGTGCCCGGGTACCCAAAATAGATTCACTGTACTATTTTTAGCCACCCGCTGTAGCAATTGGATACATTTCCATACCAATTTTGAAGTACAGGTAACTGACTTTACTGCTTTAAAGGCAGCTTGACTGTCAGAAAAAATACATATATTTGCACGTCTATAATTACGCTGTAAGCAAATCGTAGCACATTCAATAATTGCCTGTATTTCTGCTTGAAAGACAGTTGGCCATTTACCCATAGATATTGATATACTAACTCCAGGGCCCGTTACCCCGGCCCCAACCCTGTTTTTTAATTTGGAACCATCAGTGTAAAAAATCACCGAACCTGGTTCAATATTAGGTTCCCCGGATTCCCATTCAATGTGGTTTGGCTCGGTCACATTAAATAGTCGTTCAAAATTATATTGCATATTCATCCAATCTCCATGAGTTGATAATGGATTAATTTTAAATTCCTTAAGAATACTGAGATGACCACTAAGGTCTCCGACAAAAAACTGCTTTGTTCTTTTTAACCGTAGTGCGTTTTTCTCAGCTTCCAATTGCACAAATAGAGGTAAGGGAAGAAGATATAAAACTGTATCAAGTGCTTTAGAAGGCGTACTACGAATTGCTCCTGAGATAGAGATTGTAGCTAGTCTTTGCAGCTTTTCCATTTTTTTTCTGAGCATGCTTAACTTTAGTTTTTGGCCACCAAAATAATGATGCATTTGTTATTCTGGGTCTTATTATAGCCGTATAGATCCAATGAATCATTTTAGGTTTCAGTCCCCATTTTTTCCCAAATGTTTTCTTACTTAGCCATAAGGCAGTTGTAGCCTTGCTTATAATTTGATCTAAATGTAAGTTCCAATTAAGTTTGCTATCAAGAATTACCCACAGATATTTGACCTTTTGAGAGAGGACTATTTGAGTTCCTTCCAAGTGCAGATCTGGGATAGTATATTTCCTTCTATGTGTAAATGGAATAATAGTAGTCTTGTGAGGGTTTATGGACAACCCCTCATCTCTACACCACGCTATAGTCAAATTGAGAGCATATTGTAATCTATCTCTGATAACATGTTCATATTTCCCACGAACTATAATTACTATGTCATCGGCAAAACCAATTATTTCAAATCCTTGCGTTTCGAGATGTGATAGTAGTTCATCAACTACCAGTGACCACAACAGAGGTGAGAGAACCCCTCCTTGTGGGCAACCCTTCACAGTCCTTACCGTGACCGTTGACCTTCCATGACTGCATATTATTTCTCTTTTTTGCAACATTTCAAAAATCCAATCAACAATAGTTTTATCGAAATTACGCTTTATCATAACATTTCTCATGGAGTTATGGGATGCATTATCAAATGCTCCTTCAATAACAAAAAATGATGCTAATAACATCTCTTTGCTTTCAAATGTCTTTTCAATTTTTTTTACGAGGGTATGAAGTGCTGCTGTTGTTGATTTTCCTTGTTGGTATGCAAACTGGTATTTATTAAGTGGAATCGAATCTTAGTATTTTGATTTAATATAGTCATCAATCAGTTTCTCCATTGCGAATTGGTTTATTCGATTTGTTGGATCGTATCGTTGGAAGGAGATTCTCAATTTCCCGTGGATTTTGCGTGAGCGTCTCTGCTTACGGATCCACCCTTCCGTTTTTGGCCCTTCATACAGCGATATTGTGAATTCAGATTGGTGGCCCAATTTGATCTTCCTATTAAGTGGAGCTGCATCCAAGCCAAGGGCACGAAGGGATGGTGGCTACCATACATACATACATCTCAATAACTTTGCTTACAATACAGGATTTGTTATCAAGTTGTTCGCAGTGATAACAAAATAAGTTATTATTATGATATTCAACGTGCATTTTTTTGTTATTCATTCTGTTATTTTGACGTTTATTCAGCCTAAATGATAACATATTTAGTGATTAAAAAATGATAACCTGGTATTGGGTAACCTGGAGAACTTGTTATCAATTTGGTATAAACCAACAGGTTCAGGTGACTTAAAGATAGAATAGAACTACCTTTGATAATACTACCTTGATCAAAAAGTTCTCGGAATCACCACAGCGTGGCGCTCTCAGACACCCGATGGGGAATTTTATTTTCGTTAATGACATTCTACATTTTTTTTAGTTTGACAGCTTCACTTTTGTAAAAGTACATCTACGATTGCATGTGTCCTCGATTTTGTACAATTTTCAAAAAGAGATTTTTTTTATTTGTTTCAAAAATCATTCATTTTTAGGAATGTCCATTAATTATGTCACGTGGTAGAGGGGAGGGGGGGTTTGGGAAAACGTGACGATCCATGCAACAAAATTTGAAGGTACATACAAAAAACGTGACAAGGGGTTCACGTCGCTTTTTGCGTGACGTAATTAATGGACGTTCCCTTTTCAATTATAGAGTCTGGCCCTGAGAAAAAAGGGAATTGAATTTGCAACAACGAGTGTGTATCAAATTTTGCGTTAAAAACGGTTTCAATGATTCGACGGTATTTCAAATGTTAGAATAATGTTTCGGCAACGATACTCAGAAGGAAGTCAGTAGCACGAACGGTTCAGAAGTGACCGTGAGTTCTCAGACGATGATGAGAGAAGTGGTAGGCCAACGTCATCAAAAACCGCGGAAAACATAAAAAAAATCAAATAATGGGTGACCGTAGACGCAAATTGACCATGAGAGACATTTTGGTTAATGGTTTGAGACTCATTACTGGAGAAAAAAGGAGGCGATTCTCACAGTGTTCATGGATTACAAAGGTGTTGTATATCATGAATTCCTTTCACAAGACCAGACCATCAACAGGGAGTATGATTTGGGCTTTATGAGACGTTTACGAGAAGCAATGTGCCAAAAGAGATAGGATTTGTGGGCAAACAACACGTAGATCTTGCACCAATGTAACGCTCCGTGGCACAATGCCATCGTTAATCGTGTACAAAACGAATTACTAGAATATCAGAAGAAAGATTAGAAATTTCCATTTTATTCCAACTGACTTTATTCAGTGTCGTGTACTAAAAGTCGAGTATAAGTACACGACACTGAAGTTTGCACATTGTAGACAAAATACGCGTATCTGTCAAGATAAACAATAAAGGTTGTTGGAATTAAATGGATACCAAACGAATACCATTCATTAAACACCGAATTCCCCTGATTTGGCTTCCTGCGGCTTTTTCCTTTTCGGTTGACCGCAGACCGAATTTAAAAACTATTTCGAGGATTTGATCAGGCGCTGGCATAAGTGCGTTGCAGTCGATGAATGGGACTTGATTAAAAAATTTCTTAATTAAATTCCGGGAACTATTTGAAGCAACTATTACGTGTTTTCAAGGTTAGTCGCGCACTCAGAGATGATTTGCACAATAGATTTACCTACAAACATGTCTGGAATGTGAAAAACAAAGTCCTGTCACGTAGCCTGTATCGGTTGGTTGGATCATCAACAGAGTCGTCTAGGCTGAGTTTACTATGGTTTGAGCTTATACGGTATGATCGGTAGAATTGGTTGATTGAGATCAATATGAGGGGTCAATATCTTGGCCCTTAAAAAACCATTAGCGTGGGACTCACCTGATTTCCAAATCACTCACTCTGGCCTGGGAATCACTTTCGCTGGCCTGCCGGAACAAAAACAAATCGGTGATCGTTGTGGAACCAAACTGATCCACTATATTTGCTTAACTGATCATTACCCGAATACTATTCACCCTTGATAGAAAGTTCACACGCCGTTTTTATTCCGTACTCGTGATTTATTTATTTTCTCCACAATTGTCATCTGACTCTGCGTACTAATCTCTATCATTTCTTTTATCTCTCTCGCTATCTTCTCTCTACCTCATTTAATCTTCCTCTCTTTTTACTTATCTTCTTCTTCTTCGCTCTATCTCTCTCTCTCTCTCTTTCTCTCTCTCTCTCTCTCTCTCTCTCAAAAAACTATTTTTTTGTAAACAGGCGTTAGATGTGAACCGCATCCTAGGGCTTAGTAGATTTATACAAAATTTGTAATTAATGTCGTCTTTGCCATCTTTTGTTTTTGTTTACATAATACAATCATTAATATTTATATGCATATACTTATATTGGATTTCTCATTAATAACTCTTTTTTTTTTTTTTCAATATTCACTAAGTCCTAGAGGACATTATTTTTTTCACTCACACTTTAACAAGGACTAACTTCTAACTTCTTCCCGACTCAAACTCAAACTCAAATGGACTGCATCTTCTTCAAAGGCCAAATTTAGTAACCTACATGCCTAATCAATCATACTAATGCGAAAATTGTACCTGTCATCGAAAGCTCTTAGCTAATAACTGTGGAAGTGCACTTAGAACAGTGTGAGCAAGCAATAAGCTTATTGTGCAAGCAATAATCTTGAAACGCTAAGAAAGAAGAAGAAGCTGGGAACATGCTGGCGCAATATCTTCCGTCCAGATATTGCCCAAGTAACCATTAAGCACTCAAAGTGGCATTATATCAGCATTATATCTGAATATAAAGCAGCACTTAAATGTCTTGAAGCTCTATATACAGATATAATGCTAATATCATGCCAAGAAACAGCTCGTAAATAGCATTAGTAATGCTATACTAATGCACCTCAACATAACTTTCAGTTTTGATAGCCCGTTTTTGGCAGCTATTATGCTGCATTTATCAGCTGTCTATTTCCGTTTATTTGAAGAACTATTTCTTTTTTTGCTTCTTCTTATTGATGGTATTAGCAAAATAAAGGAGGATAATGCATGCGATAATGAGCTACAAATAAACCACTTAGTGTAAATTCATATGATTAGTAATGAACGGGTTTATTAGTATGCTCAAGTAATATTTTGTAAATTCAATATACTGCGAAAATGTTCTGTACTGCGTCTTGAACCAAGGTATCATTAGGCATGGTTGGACCGCTGCCTTTGCTGCCTGTGCGTGGCTATAAGTGGTTCCAGAATGGTTATAGCTTTCATCTCCGAATCTACGAACGAATGTGAAGGCGTAGAACTGGCTAATGGAGATGTAGTTGTTTCTGGAACCAAATCATCAATATGTGTGTTAAGTTTAGAAGTATCGTAGTTTCGATACAATTTAACTTTACGACTATAATTTCCACTTTTCAAAGTTTTTTTTTCCACTTTTTCTCGTCCATAATGGTTTTTGTTGACCCAAATTAATTTTCATTGCTTTTGTAAACTAGTTCTTAGCATTATTTGATAGCACTAAATGCAGATATAAAGCATGTAAGCTGTGAAGATGATAAATACTATTATGCATTGTAACAGCTCTGTATATGCGCATAATGCCATGATAATGCTGAAGCTTTGGTTGGAGCTTGAATGCATTTGTGCTACTAATATGAAGCTTGCATGCCTAACATATGTCAATATAGAACATTCAAGCAACATTTATGCTGATATAGTGCTATTATCGAGCTAAAGCTTAATGCTTATGGTTACTTGGGACGTTCAAAGTGTCCGGTGCTTATATCGTGAGTCGTTGATGCCTGGGAATCTGTTTAGTCGCCTGTTTAGACGTTTACGCTGCACTTATATTCTGCAGGAACGATAGTCTGAACTCTTATGGGAAAGATAGATAACTATGTATCTATTTATTTTCATGCGCAGTTTTACACATACCAAAAAAATACTCTAGGTATTTATTTAAGATCTTTAATAATGTATGCAAGTTTTGATTTTTGTACAAATACTATGAATCACGAGTGCCTTAGAATTATTTTGATAATAATAACATATCGAAGCTATACAAAAAATAGACCTAACTCTATCAATCTTGAGTCTTTTTCCTACAGCCAAGCTACTACTCCTTTATTGTAGGTAACATAATGTACTTATTTTCAACTTTTCATGCGATGCGAGGTGTTGAATGATGGGTATTCATCGTCCATATCTGGTCTTTTTCATTTGGTACCCGGAACATAATTGGATGTGTCCAATGTGGTCATTGTGACACCATCATTAAACATATTTTTGGATTCTCCAGTGATTTATTGTGTCGCATGGTTGGTTTAGGTACAAAACCGAAACTGGTAGCTTCCCTGCCCTTCGGTTCAGAAAGAGGTATGGGCGCGTTCTGCCGACTTGGTCGCGACAGATTTCCTCACTGTTCAAAAGTGCCTGAACGAAATGGACAGCTTGTAATGACCACTTGAAGATGCAATGAGCGATCTTGCTCTAATATTGCAAAATGTAGCACGTAGTACAATGTTTCTTGTCTTCTATAACAAAACGATGAAATTGAGTAAACGAGTGGAACTGTATCGAGAATGATTTGTCATATGCATCCGTCGAACCATTTTGACCGGCCGTTGTGAGGATATTTCCATGAATATCTCATGATGTATTCTGCCGTCAAGATACGCATAACTGTCCATGTCAATGGGATTCCCATATACATGGACAGTTATGCTTATAATAACAGTATTGATGTTACCAATTACTAATGCTTTCTCTCTTTCTCCTATTCTCTTCCTATTCAAAGACCGCGAGCAATACCATATGACACCGTGACGAGAACCTGGGCCCTACATCAAAAAAAAATTTAGCAATAAGTAAAGAACGGTACCGAACGCTAACCAATTTTACTTTCAGCCAAATTTACTTTTACTAGTTAAGCAATCAAATCAACAAAATATACTAAATATTAAATAAAATTTAACGGAGAAAAGGAGGGACCATCAGAGCACCCTAGTGAATCGATTTGGATATGGAGCATGGGACAGCCTCCTCCCTGTTGTTGACACTTCACAGAACGAGGATCGGCTCGTCGATCTCATCTTTTGAGTTCATTCTGGCTATCGAGGGTTCAATACTAGAGTGTGAACTTGCTTTTTGGAAGGATATTCTCTTCCCAATAATCGCGGGTTTTGCGTAAGTGTCTCTGCTCACAGGCCCGTCCAAACGTTTTTGGTTCTTCACACCGGAGCTTGATGACCACAAACAACAATAGAAACATGATCGAATCGTTTTTCAGGTTATTGCACTGCTGTAAGATGACGTCAAAATATACGAGGATGAACGGGCAAGGGGTCGTGGAATGGATCATTGGATTTTCAGTAGATCTGTGACCTTCAAACTCCAGAACTAGAAATGATTGCACATTGTTATAATTTATAAATCATCGAAGAAATGCAGATAAGTTTCTTGTATGTATGTATGTATTTATGTATGTAGGAAGCCACCATCCTAGCGTGGGCGTTTCCTTGCATGCGGTTCCACTTAACAGAAAGATCATGCTTTGTTACCGTTCTAAATTCAACATATTGCTGTATGAAGGGCCAAAAGGGGTGGGCAGTCCCGTAAGCAGAGACACTTACACGAAACCTGCGGAAATAAAAGAATCTCCGTCCAGTAATATGATCCGATAAAACGAATAACAAAATACGCAATACAGTTAAGCTTTCCACGCAATACAGTTAAGCTTTCCACTCAAATTTGTTACAACTGTTGGAGTTATAAATGATCCTCTTCTAGATTCCGGTTGGCCGTCCTTCATTGATGCACCCTCCCATAACAGTATTTAAATATTTCAATGAATCAATGAAATATATTAACTTTATGCAATATATAACATATATAGAATAAGGAAATAAGTATCCAAGTAGCACACTACGATCTCAGTTAGTTATAGTAACTGGATTATGACTTAGCAAGTCATATTTCTGTTATCTCAACCAAATGGCAACAAGTGTGCACTAGGGTATGTACATGTATGTAATTTGATGTGGTAAAAGGGGTACACAAAGTTCTTTTTCCACGGGATGTATGTTCCACTTTTAGTAAGGAACCGTGTTAAAATAGACTAAATAGAGTTGATAAATTCACATGCTTCCACATTTTATATTGCTTCCATTTTGTTTGTTTGCGTTACCTTTCCATGCAATGGTCAAAATACAGTTTTTAACATTTTGAGTATTTCCACCAAAAAATATGATTTTTTTTTTTAAAACTGTCATAGGGTTACTTATTGCCCAAAAACGTAACATGTGATTCGAATTAAATGGGTCGATAAGTTGTCCCGTTCTGGAGTTATCACCGAAAATAAACCGTGTAAAAAAAAATCTAAGTGTAGATTAAACCGTATAATGTCGTCGATTCTGTACTCCTTGCAGATCGACATTTCTTAAATGATGATTTCAGATTGAACGCTGTTAATCCTTTCTGCTGGTATGAAGAAATGCAGACAAGTTTCTTCTATGAAAAAGAGAGTGACAACTACCCCCACCCCCGCAACACACGCAAGAAACTGGTAACTTACACAGGGATCTCCCGTCCCCTGCCCAAGGGGTGGCCAATTTAGTTCGGGACAGTCATAATGGCTACCATTGATTTTTTCATTGGGCCTCGGAAAGCTTTTCAAGCTGTCGCAATGCTCTTCTTTGTAAAACGGTTGAACGCTAAACTACTTCACGAAGTTCAGATTATTATTATTTTCCATCAGCTCCATACAGAAGACTGTAGCAACTTACAGAAAACATAAACTAAAAATGACACCACCCCCTACTGTCAACAATGTAGGCTGGAACCAAGGCGACCTGAACGGCTTACATTTCTCCGAAGTTTGCTATGATGAGCAACCAGATGATGACGTCTTTCGTTCTTCGTTTGACTCCATTTCAATCACCACCGGGCGACGATGAGAAGGAGTGGAATACACATAAGGCGCCACATTGTCGGGCGAAAATTTTGTTTGCTGTCTCGTTTGCGTTCTTCAGGTAGGCAACAAACAAATTTCATGAACAATATATTATTCCACTCCTTCAGTATTAATGGGCGATCATGAAGAACGACGTCGTCATCTGTTGCTTCATCATAGGCCAGATGCTATTCCAGCCACGTGCCGACGCTGCGATGCTCTGTAATGGAGCGATGGAAAATAATAATGTCGAACTTCGTGAGAATGGACAGCGTTAACACACAAGTATTGCGGCCGCAATCAATGAAAAGTATTAGTAACCATATGACTGTCGCGAACAAATTAGTCGCTACATAGTGAAGAGATGTGGATACTAGTTGATATTCTCGGATGGTAGTGTCGCTCTTTTTCATGGAAAGAATATCTGCATTTCTTGCTTAACTGGCAATAACGGCGTTCAATCTGAAATCATCATTCGTCTGCAGAATCATACGGTTTTATCTACACTTAGATTTTTTCACGCGGTTTTTCGATGGCCTTATCGACCCTCACATGTTACGTTTTGGAGCAAATAAATATCTTGTTTTAAAAGAATATATTTGGTGTAAATACTAAAGATGCTATGACATTTAAAAAATGGAGAGAAACGCAGAGCAAACGAAATCAGCAATGCTCGTGTGACTATTTAGTCTGACGCAGCAGTTCCCTTACTAAAGTGGAACCTCCGTGGGCGCACATTGACACTACTACGTCAAATTACGCCATCAACGCATGCCAGTGCTGCTTGTTTGCCATTTGGTTGAGGACGAAACAGCAAGTCTGTCAGTTACTGCAACTGGCTTTGAGATAAACAGTGTAACGGATGCTTATTTTCTACATTCTGTAATACATATGTGCATAAAGTTATTATATTTCATTCATTGAGAATATTTAAAATGCTGTTATGGGAGGGGTATCGAAGGACGACTAGCCGGAATCTGAAGGATTTATAACTCCCGGCGGACTGCTGTGCGTGACCTTTTGTTATTCGTTGCAATCGGATCTGCTGGCTCACGGGTTTTCGTGTAAATTGAGCGACGCCCACTTCATGCAGCAATATGTTAATTTAGGAACGTAACAAGCATGATCCTTCTGACCAAGTGGTACATGAAACATACATAGGATGGTGGCTCTAACACATGCATATACAAAATTTATCTCCATTTCTTCGATTGTTATAAATTGTAACGTAAATCATTTCTGGATTCGTTTAAATCCTCATATACGATGTCTTGGCAATGCAATAACCTGAAGACGATTCGTCATGTTTCTATTGATTGATTTTGTGGTCGTAGATACATTATGTAAAACATGACTACAGATTTTACTTACGCGAAAACCCTTGTGTGGGAGAGAATTTTCCTTCCACATCCTGTGAACCCTCAGATGAACTCGAAGCCGATATCTAGATTCTCGTGTCGTAACGGGAAGACTTGTCACATGCTCCCTTCAGTCCTCCTTCTCGTTAAATTTTATTTGAATATTTGAATATTTTCAATTTGATTTGATTGTTTAATGAATAAAGTAAATTTGGCTGAAATGGTGCGTTATTCGTTCTTTATTAGCCTAAACGATGTAAATCTGTCTTCGCGGTAAATAAGGGAGAAGAATAGCAGAGAGAGCATTAGTGGTGTGGCATGCAATACTGCCGTTATAAGCATGGCTGTCCCATGTATGTAGAGATCCCCATAGGTATGGGACAGTGCATGCTGGCTGGCGAAATCCGCATGTGGTGTTAAATGGAATATCACCCGCAACAGTCGATCAAGTTCATTTGAATGCATCACTCAGTCATTCGTGCAATTCCTATGAACAAATCGCGTTACTGACCATGAAGCTTGAAACGTTGACCGCTTGCGATGTACGTTGCAGTAGAGCAAGTCATTCTTTGGTCATTACAAGCTGTCCTTTCATTCAGTATGCACGATAATCAAATAGCGATAGATCATACCTCTACTGCAAACCGAGGGCAGGAAGATTGCCAGTTCGGTTTTGTATGCCGTGAAACCATGCATTTAAATCGCTGAATCAATATGTTCAATGATGAATTAGCCACGTGTTACACGTGGACGTCCATGTTCAGTCTCAAGGAAAGTCCAGATCCATTGGACGATAAACATCACCGACATAAATGCCATGAAAATTGGTACATAATGTGCAACACTAAGTAATTGGCGAAGCCAGAGCAAGATCAAGATTGTGCAAGTTAGATCTGTTGCAGCATGAAACAGATATGTTATTTTTACATCAGATAATTCTGCAAGTACTCGTGATTCATGATACCAGTACCGTCCCAGACTACATACACCAGTAAAGAGATCTTCAAATGGAAATACTGATATATTTTTTTGAGCAATGTGATAGCGTGAAAATAAATGGATCTTCAGACCATGTCTTTTTTTCCATAGATATCCTTCCTACAGAATACAAGTGCAGCGTAGGCGATAGGCAGATTCCCCAACAAATGCTCTGATATATAAGCAATCAACATGGCGTCCCAGTAACCATGAAGCATTGAAACTTTAATGTCGATAATAACATATAATCGTATCAAATGTTGTAGTGATACTATATTCTGACGCCAATATTAGGCATACCCAGACTTCATGATAGTATGGCACAGATGCGTTCAAGCAACAAACTCATCATAATCCTGTCATGGAGGCTGTTTTGTCTATAATGTGACATCATCTTCACAGCAATAACATATTTAGTATCAAATGTAATTTAGCAATGAAGAAAGTGTCGATGGACGGAAAGAGCAGTCGTCATGAGACCAAACGTATCGAGAACTACATTCCTTCTAAACCAACGCACATATTGATGATTTACAGTTCGAAACAACCCAGCCTTCCGACCAACCAGTTCTGTAAATTCGTTCATTCGGAGATAGCAACATTCTGGAACCACTCAACCGCGCCTGTTTGGCGCGATTAACCAGCGTACCTTGATTCAGACACAGCGCGTATTGTTACATAACAGGCATATAATAAACTCGTTCATTACAATCATATGTACACTAAGTGTTTATTTAGCAACTCATTATCATCCTCGCTGACACAACAATACTTTATCAATAAGAAGAAGCAAAAAAGTGGACCAAATAAACGGAATAGGCAACTGATAAATACTGGCATAGCTGCCAGAGCCCAATGTAACAACGGCAGTTACGATGAGTGCATTAGTATAGGGTACTAATGCCTGACTGTTTCTGACGTGTAGCATTATATCTGTATGTAGGCTTCATCATTTAGTAACTATAATAAATATAATGCTGATATAACCGCTGAGATAGCAATGTGAAGTGATATCTGGGCGGAAGATATTAGCATGATTCAGCTTCAACAACAATAGCTAGCGTTCCGTTATTGTAGCACCAATAAACGTAGCAATACTGTTCTAGTGCGCCTCCCGCAGTTAAACAACTATACGACAAACACAATTTCCCTACATCAAGTATGATTGATTAAGCATTAGGTACTAGACACAGAAGATATCAATTTTGAATAAGTGATCTTAAACCAAAGTGTGAGTGAAAAATGTAATCTAGTGAATGTGAAAAAGTGTGTGAAATCCAATAAATATAATATATAAATATTAATGATTGTATTATCAAGCAAAACAAGATATCTTGACGTAATACAGTACAACATGACATTTACAAAAATAGTTTTTGAAGAAGAAGAAGAAGAGAGATGGAAGCAGAAAATGAAGTAAAGGAAGAGATTAAATGGCGATATGAAGATAAAAGAGAATGATAAGTGTACGCAGAGTCGAGATGACAATTGTGGAGAAAATATGAAAAAAAAAAAAAAAAAAAGCGCATTTCTATCGAAGTGATGTAGTGATGATGATTAGCAATATGATAGTCAGTTTGGTTCGATCACCCATTTGTTTTTGTTCAACGGTATAACAGTATTCCCCAGGCAATGATGTTGTCAGGTAGTCTGCATGAAATGGTTTTAGGGCAAGCTGTGATCTCAATCAACCAATTCTACCACGTCATACCGTATATCAAATATCAGCCTGGTGACTCTGTTAATAACCATTCAAACTATGACGAGACTTGTTTTATTCCAGTATGTTTGTAAATTACAAATCATCGCAATTAACACTGAAACGCATGCTATGGTGCTTCAATTTAATTGAAATGTTTTAGTAAATTTATTCATCGTACACATGCCAATATGATCAAACCGAAATAATTTTTGTATCCGGGAAATTCATTCGTTTGTATCCATTTATTCAGCTTGGCATTATCTTGACAATTATTTTATTGCAATGTGCCTTCAGTGTCGTGTAGCATACTCGACACTGTACGACAAATCAGTTAAATAAATGGAAATTTCTAATCAATAGTAATTCGTTTATTACGATTAACATTGGCATTGTGCTGCGGGCATGGTGCCAAGATCCTGTGTTGCAATCCTCTTTTGGCATTGCCTATAGAAGCGCGTCTCATGAAAACACCATGACGATGGTCTGACTGTGAGAATTCATAACGCTTGTAATCCATGAACATGTGAAATCGCCTCCTTTCTCCACGTGAGTCTCAAACCGATAACCAAAATATACTCGTAGTCAATTTGCATCTGCAGTCGCCCGATATTTGATTTTTATGTTTTCGCAGTTTTGATGACGTTATTTCACCACTTCTCTCGTAAATCGTCTGAGCTTCACGGCCGCTCCATTCGTGCTACTGACCGCTTCTGGTATCGTTATGAAAACATTTAGCGAACCATTTTAACGCAAATTGTGCCTCGTTGTTGCAAATTCAATTCCCTACCTAGATCCTATAATTGAAAGTAACACGTCTGGCAAGCGTCGGCAGGCAATCACGTTACACATGGCGCAACTCAAGTTTTGTTGCATGGATCATCACGGTAAACCCCCTCCCTCTGCCGTGACATAGTGTAGACCTTCCTGAAAATGGAATGATTTGAAACAAATAAAATCTCTTTGAAAATTAATCAGTGCAATGCAATCAATAGATATACTTTACAAAGTGGCTAATCAAGCAAAATGTAAATGTGTCATTAACGAAATAAATTACATCGAAGTGATCTGAAACGCCGCGTAATGTTGAGCCTTTTGATCAGAGATGTATTATCAAGGTAATTCTATTCCTATCTTAGAGTCACCTGGTACCTGTTGGTTTATACTGGAATTATAACGGATAACCGGAACAATGCCAGGTTATCGTCTGTCATAAATATGTTATCTGGAGCTGGATGAAATGTGATGAATGTAAGATGCACCAATGTCATGAATAACTGACCTTGATGCACTACTGATATGTAGGTATGGCAAGTGTATTTGTGATGTATGTGTCCTCCCTTCGTTAGCACATGACTTGGATGCAGCTCCCTTAGCCTAGGAGAGATCCAGAATGAATCACTAATCTGGAATTCACAATATCGCCCATGAAGGAGATGTCCGTAAGCAGAGACCCTTCACGCGAAATCCACTGGAAGAATCTCCACTCAACGTGCATTCAACAAATCAGGCAAACTGGTGCATCGTGATGACTATATTAAATCAAAATACTAATTCGATTCCACTATCACGCACACCGCAACAGGAAAATCAACAACCTTCCCTCGTAAAATTGGGCGTTGGCGGGTATTATTAGCATCATTTTGTTATTGAAAGAGGCATTTGTCCTAATACATGAAAATATTGATAAAGCGTAATTTCGGCCTCGCGTTACAATGTTAAATAATATGCAGTGGAAAGTCAACGAGTCTGAAGAACTGTGAAAGTGAGTTCTCACCTCTGTAGTCACTGTGAATTGATAGACTACTATCCTCGAAAACATTTGAAATGTGAAGTTTTACCATAGTTCATTAAATATATGAGCATGTTATCGAAGATAGATACAGCTATCTTCTCAATTGTCTCAACGTAGTGTAAGTATAAAACCACCTTTACTAATATTCAATTTACGCATAGGAAATAACTAATATCAGATCTACACAGAGAACTCAAATAGTCTCAAAGGTCAAATATCTGTGGAGAACGAATTCTGATAACAAACTTTTAATTGGAACATTTAGATCAGAGTACTATGGAAACTCAACTGCCTTATGGCAAATGAAAACATTTGAAAAAATGGGATATTGGATCTATATAGTATAATAGGCAGAATAACAAATTTGAGTAACAAAATATGAAAAAATGGAAAACTCTGGGATAGCTGTGACAATGAATAATTGCACTATCTAAGCACTTGATACAGTTTATCTTCTTCCCTTTTATGCAATTAGAGAAGCTGAAAACTACGTAAGAACAAACGAGCGATTGCCAGATGTCATCTCAGCCATTCAAAATTAATCAGTAATCAACTCATCGGAAATTGGATGAATATAATTTTTGAACATTCAAATAAACGAATGAAGTCAGGGCCTAATATTGGAGCCGGCTTCATTTATGATGTGGAAACGGTTGGAGCGGGGTAACAGGCCTGGAGTGTATAATCAATATGGTGTCAACAGCTGGCAATCCAATGGCTACATTTGCTTTACAGCAGCAGTATGTGACAAAGTGACAGTCAAGCTACTAGAGCAGGCATTGCCTGCTAAAATTGATAGTATATCAATTGCTTGCGGCGAATGATAAAATAGTACGTGATCAGCTTTGATCGGAAAAACCAGATGGCTCAAAAGATGTGTTCATCGAAAACCATTCAGACTAATTTTTTGGAATATAAATCAGATACTGAAAAAAGACAATGATAGAGACGTCTGAAAAAATACAATCGCTCGACAATCTAAAGACTGGCCACATAATAAAAAGAAACCAAGACTTTAAGTTTAATAAACGTAACGGCCTAATAACGATCATGAAATATTATTTAAAACAGCTGACAGAGATAACTCTGCAACCTAAACTCAGAACACTATTATGCCGCTGTGGGCATGTAAATTGGATGGCTGGCCCCAACCGCCTCAGATGTATGAGTTGAACCTCTCTGACATAGAACTTTATTCGTTCGATGAAACGGGATATAGTCGGCGGGAACTCAATCCAATGACGTCTGGTATGGCTGTAAATGAAGAACAGGAACCACCTGGCTCGTCGAAACTGATGCTGTACCCAGCCAGAAAAGATACATCTTTTATTGGCTTTCTACGTAGCGTCCTCTCCACTGAGCTGTTGAATTCAAATTCACAGCATCGCAATCGAATCGGTAAGATGAGAATGATGAAACTACCCTCCTGGAACTCGGGCATCAACCATCGTCAACGAATGATACCTGACCTCCCAATTATAGTACTGGGTAGTATATATAATCATGGCCCAGTGAAATATGTCATATTCATCGTCTCTTTAATTTTAAATATGATGTAAAATGTGATAATGACGCCTCAGTAATATGTAAAACTGATACGCTGTTAGCTCAATCAGTGTCATTTATAAGTTCTGATGTGAGATGTTTACTACTGAAACATTTGGTTATACATTAAGTGAATAGTATGTGTGTATTCATGACGTCTGGATAAATTAGATCGGCTTAGTTTTGAAGGCATTCAATGAACGGTATGATTCAATGATTTGAAGGCACCTCAAATACCATCCTCTGTAAGATATGTAACTATCTATTTGGTGATTATTATGTACATTTTTAATTAATATTTTATTATGACAAAAATATACGTGATGAAATGATGAAATAATACGTGTTGTAATAATACTAAATATGCATATTAAACAAAATGCAGCTATTTATTTTCTACTGCAATAAAACGATATAGCTCTGAAGAATACTGAAAATTTCACAGAAATTGATGTAATGGTTATCACCAGGCGAACATCTTCAAAATTTAAGCTAACAATGAAAGCCAGAAATATTTCCTATGATGCATTACTGCCCAAAAGAGCTTAACAAATCCACAAAATAGACAAGGAAAATTTGAGATTCTTCGGCCTTCTTCTAGGCCAATATGCTATAACTGTGCAATGAAAATGAAGGATCTATAAACAATTTAAATTTTAAATCACGGAAACTATTTGAAAGAAGGAAAAAATTATAGTAGAATCTGTAGTATATTAAAACAGCATCAGAGCGAAATGAATAAATATTTATATTTGAAAATAACTATTACAAGTATTAACTAGACTTTAATGCTACATGCAGTCATAAATAGTGTTTTCAAACCATAGCATATGACAACAAAACACTATGTGATAACAGAACTGTATGATATCGGCGAATTAAAACGGCAGGATAACACCAGAATTTGTTACCTATGATACTAGCTGATTATTTTAGCCGATGACGAGCCATTCGGCAGGTAAATCATTGTTGCATTCCCAACCTAGATTTATTTTAAGACGTCATCAAGTTTCCATTCTGAGTGAAGCAATGGACGAAGAGCCACAGGCCCTTCACGCCAGTCACAGATATATGTGGCATCTGCTGGGATGGTATCATGGAATAATGTCATCGGTAACATGAAAGCTCATATCCGTCTAGTCAACTTTCGGTGGGCCTAACCCAAAACTCGGCAGCAAAAAACAAGTATATTGATCGGCCTATTCAACCGTCTTGTTACGTAACTCCTTGCAGACGTCATAATTTAAAACGCAGGTATCGGCTTGATGATTCCCAATTTCACTCACGCCTGACAATTCAGGTGAAAATAACACATAAGCGGCCAGCCATTCAACTCAGTTTTTGAGTCGTTTTGACTCTTTCATCATTAATTAGGTCCAATCAAATTTGATAAATGTGACTGGGGTTGTCAAAATCGTCAAATCCAAAACATCGGCTCATCAGATGGATATTTTGATTTTGTCGTATCAATACCAACATTTTTCTCAAATTGAGATGTCTTTTCGATAATACTGAATTTAGCGGCCATACAATGTCGCGGTATTTTCCGTCTGCAGAGGCAGTAAGAGCAGGATACTGATGAAATAAATTGGCCACTGTGCCGAATGCGGAAGTCTTCCGCTGCACTGTGCCGTGCAACGCTGTGGGGAGTCATTGACTCGGTAGAAGATATTGTACGCCTTCAGGTGATCGTTTAATTACCAGCTAAAATGGGAATGCTTCTGAATTATTTTCGTGATCAGATGAACGACCCTCAACAAGCAGATTGACAATACTGATGATATGATATTTTGCACTACAATCTTCAATCAATTATGAAGCACAGCCAAACAGCTGTATTTTTCCGCAATGTGACGTTTGAAAGTTTATCGAATTCCAGAGGATCTGATCAGCCTGTGTAAGTCGAACAGCATCTGGTATTAACTTGTCCTTTCTCTTCTGGCTAATTTTCGAGCATAACAAATGGTCAGACTGCTTCATATCAATAACACGTTGGGAAAATAAGACTTATAGTTGTAGTGTAACTTCAAAACCCTTGGAGCCTCTACAACGTAATACTGCCTGTGTGATACAACAGCCTATAAATGATCATCATCAGATAGTGAAGTGGAATAATAAGCACACTTCATCGTCATCCTTCTGGCTTCCCTTCTCATGAGCTCTAGTATTTGGTGTCGGAAGATGATTTGTTCGGCCCCATTCCATCGACGTGTCGGTGTGTTCCTTCTGTTGCCTCAAACCTCCTTTGCCTGTGCAATCAAAACTAACCCCGAATCTGTATTCTAGTCATCCTCGTGTATCTGGGGTAATTTGGAGATTTGATGGGGCGGAAACTTCCCCAATGACAATGATAGTGAGATAATAGGCTTTATTTAATGTTTTATACATTTCGAGCATTCAAATTAGTTGCTCTCATACGGCAAATATACTATAATCTAATTAGAGTTCGCGACAAACATTGAGCGGCCACAGCCATAGTTAGCTTTTTCGAAATTACTAGTGGAATTAAAGCAGCCTAATATTGAGACAATCAACTAAGTTATTTAATTAATACGTTGAAGGTATGAATAGTGGGTCAGAAATAACGTTTATATGATGATTTCGAAGCTTATGTAGCCCAGGTGATTTTCTTTATCAAACGTGTTTTTAGATGCAATGAAAGGGCAGTTTTCGTCTGTTTAGCCTGGATGCAATGCCATTTATTTAAGCCATAAACGGAAGCAGGCCAGCATAACCATTGCTACTTAATTGATTTTTTTTTCAAAGATGCAACGAAAAATGAAACATCCTTCGAATAAAATGAGTAATGTTACTCGTAATACGCAGTATTTTTGTTGAAAATCAGCAGATATTTCATTTGGTTGGAACCCATCTTGTCATGTACCCGCAGATGGAAAATAGCTACCGATACACAGTGGTGATCATTTTAACTCATCTTCAATGGCGTTTCAACATTCTTTTTCCAGTTAAACCTTATACTTTATGTAACGCACGTGTTCAACTCTCCCTTCCATAATTGTCTCAACTAGGCTCTCTATGTATGTTTTCATAAGTGAAATTGACGTAAGTGGATGATCGAGTGTGCCCTTGTTCGACACGATGACAACAAACGTTTTGCTTAGAGAACCAACGTATGATTTTCGTGTTATGGTGCAATTGAGTTCTGTGAATGGTAAGTGGGCCCTCAGAAAATAAAAGTTGATAGCATCGTGGAAGCGAATGTCGAAGCAGCGAATCTGTAGAATTCTAAGCGAAGATGCGCAACCGATGAAAAAGTGTTTACGAAGCTAGTGTGTTCTCATTGCTGGATACCCTGCAAGTAACCTTGAGCAGTACCAGAACGTAGTGTATCAATGCTTGGCACTGTGACGTAGACATTCTTCGATTTCCACCGATTCAAAATACAGTAACACCCATGAGCCAGACATTTCTTTGCAACTTGGCCATGTCTTTGAATTACCGACTGAAATGTAACACCTTGAAATGCAAATAACTCCCCCAAGACGCGTATTTCGCAGTGAGAGATGAGAAACTGGCAATATTTTTTGTAGAGGAAAGTGATTGAATCCTAAGGCATTTTTGCAAATATTTGTTTCTATTTTAGGATGTATAAAGTGTTTACTTGATATATATATCTATACCCTGACTACCGTACAGTGAAGTTGGTAATTTTTCCGTCATTTTCAGGCAGTTGTACCACTGTAAATTTGAGATAAAATCACGTGATGATTAATAGATCCTGCTCGTCTACTGGGGACATGTTCAGTAAACACACAATAAATCATGGTGCTGGTAACAAAAAAATTACGTATGTTGTGACCTCTCTCTATATTCACGTACTGGAGTAAATTTTGCATTTGTTTCTGTCAACCTTCTTCATTTATTACTTGATTATAATAAACGGTAATATATCAGTGATTTTAGACATTTAGAATTTTCCGTAACATTCAATCAAATACAGCCTTATCTCAGAAATGATTTCTCATCTACTACATTCAGCAACAGATAGCGCTAATGTATCGATCTGATGATGATGAAGATCATAATTCAGCCTTCTTGACTAATCGAAGTCTCCTACTGCTGAAAATAGAGTTTTATTAATTTATTCGTTATTATCAGTATGAAATGCATGAACTTCAATCCTCTTTATATGACAGCTCTTTCGGAGGCCGTTTTGGAGACAGATTGTGACCCGTCCATGTTTCAGCTGCACAGAGCTCTGACCATG
>JASCZW010009025.1:0-45625 GCA_034211315.2 Aedes japonicus
AGCATATAAATCATAGCAGTCATAATTATTAAAATTATTATTATTATTAAAATTACAGTTAAGTTATCATAATTTTCATTATAATCGTAAGAATCATTAAAATCATAATCAACATAATAATCAACATAATAATTGAACCCAGAAAAATTCCTTATAATCACTACAATTAAAAATGATCATAATAATCAGAATTATAATTATAATCATAATTATCATAATAATCATTATATTCATAATTTACATAATAATCATTCTCGTTATAATCAGAATAATCAAAATAATATACTAATGATTACAGAAATTATCATTATTATAGTTTTTGACTAATAATAAAAATCATTTTAATCAGATTAATCGTAATGATCATGATAGTGTAATAATCATTAAAATCAAAATAAATATCTTCTTTTTTTATTGTATTAAAATTAGACTAAAATATTTACCTGCACTTAGTAATTCAGAAAAAGCACCAAAAAATGAAAAAAGTGCGCACTAAATTATTAAGGCCTGTACCACATGACAATGTGTGATCAACATTGTAAAATTAGAATGAGCAATAAAAGATGAGAAAGATCTTCGGATAATCTAATTGTGACCGGTAAATCTGTCAAATAAAGCAACAGCTATTAGTATATGTGCAATTAAATATGGCAGTATTTCCGCCGAATTACATAATTTGAGCACTAAACTATTCGCATATGTCTTTAATTTTATTGGATTTTCCATAAAAACATTAAAATGAGCAATGGATAATAAATAACCATATAAATATCCATTGCTCATTTTACTTTTTTTATGGAAAATCCAATAAAATTGAAAGACATATGCGAATAGTTTAGTGCTCAAATTATAGTAACTGACGGATATACTGCCGTATTTAATGCACATATACTATAGCTGTTGCTTTCATTTGATAATTGTACCGGTCATGATGAGACTAATCGAAGATCTTTTCTCATCTTTTATGCCTCATTCTATTTTTTGTGCTGATCACCCACTATTTGTTGCATGAGCTATAATAATTTAGTGGCACTTTTTTCATTTTTTATTGCTCAAATCTCTTTTAATTGATGATTAATTATGCTGCCATTAAAATTATATTCAGAATATCACAATATTCAAAATATATTTTTATATAATCATTATTTTCTATAATCATTATAATAGAAATGACCAAAATAATCATAACAATCATATTTATCATTACAGTTATAGTTCTCATAATGATTATAATAATTATTATAATCATAACTAACATAATAATCATAATAGTCATTATAACCATAATTATAATTAGTCTACGAACTATGATAATAATTTCTGTAATCATTAGTATAACTGTTTTGATTATTTTTGTTTTACTCATTTTTGGTATATAGAAATTATTTGGAACAAATCCGCGCCAGAACAAATTTTACGTATAAATCCGCGCCAAATCCGCGCCAGAAAAAAAATTTACGAACAAATCCGCGCCAAATCCGCGCCAGAACAAATTTTACGATCAAATCCGCGCCAAATCCGCGAAAATCGCGAAATCCGCGAAATTCGCGAAATCTGCGCTGTTGTAACAACCCTGCAATTAAATTCTTGATTCAATAAAGACGTTAAATAAACTTCAATCTATTTTTCACTAACTGGTTTACTCTTCTGTTTGTCTTCCAAAACCCATTACGTGAGCGTGTGTCACCTTGACTCAACCCTATTGTATGCAACAATCGATTACATTTTTTATTATAACTCCTGGAAGCAAAATTTAACACATTTTACACTTGCAAAGACACGCTTAATAAGCTATCAGGTAGTATGTATCACGAAAAGTTTCACAACTCATTCTATAAAGTCAGAAACTTTCGAGGGATATGGATGTAATGTCGGTCTATGGGTACTAAATTGGGTCTAATAATGGATGTAAGTTCGTTCCATTCAATAAATTTGTTATTAAATGCTGTCTATATATATTTTTTTCGGATTTTCTGATTCAATGTGTTCTCTGCTGTATTCGGTGTACCCAACAAACAATTTTACGAATCAAACTATGCCTAAACTGCTAAGAAGCATAGTGAATTTTACATGACTTAGTGGTCATTTGTGCATTCAAAACATTATAATTCACTCTACACAGTTTTTTTTCCCTTATGGTTATTATTGTTGAAGCAAGCCATATGGAACCATGCAACCGGCAAGCTGAACATTTGTGTTAGACAATATTACCAATAACAACATTTTACTACGCTGTGCAAACAGCAGGCCATAGTTGGGTACAAAAGAAAAAAGAGATGTCCCTAACGATTGAGTCCACCGTTTTCTTGTTAAATCACTGTTATTTTAGCTGTAATAGTCCTGTTAGTTTATAGCGTTAGTGACTGTTGCATCTGTACATCGTGCTCCATCATTATTCGGTTTATGAGGTTCAATTTCAGCAAATTTGCTTATCATTCCGAAGATCGATAACATAGATAATCTGTTTAGCTTAACCAGTAAAGGCATGGTGTCTAAAAAGTTAAGGAAATCGAAAATTTCACCGAAGTGAACATCTATAAATCGATTAATAATATCTCAATTGCTTTGAAATCAATCGGTCATCCTGATAGCAACATGATTTTGTTGATTATCGCCGAAATAATGACATATTTGGTACATAGGCCGCATCAAGGAGCTAGGCTAACATTACATCCCGTTACCCTATAACACTCCCAAAGAATCACTTTGAAAAGTTTGGAAATCAATCATCTGTGCCATCTATATGATCAATACCTGTCATCTATACACCTAAATCGTCGGTTCTTCCATGCAATGGGCCATCAGGACGAGAAGGTTAAATAATGCTCATTGCCAGTCTATGCATAAGACAGGGATCAGTGACAACCTAAGTTACGTCAACCCCCGTGTCCATCAAGAGGATACTATGTTCCTGGCGGAACCTACTATCAAATGTGGGAGATAGATGAACAGGCAGGCATATCATACGAGTAAAACAACTTTGAATGCATCAAACATAACCAGTGGTATCGCATACCAAATACATGAACCGTCGCTCTGGTGTTGTCAGCAGCAGTCGGGAAATATATTGCAAAATTGATTTTACTCAGCCAGAAACTTGTATCGCGAAAAAATACGACAAACTTGTTTTCATTACGAATGACAGACGAATTTGAATATATCCCACAATAATAATTCCTTGCTGGATGTTAGATACAGTTGTATTAGAAGTATCAAATACAACATACAATTCAATTGAGGATCGTATTCCCTGGTTATTAATTGTCTTATTATCAACGTCAGTTTCACGAAGCACTGTGCTTTGTTGCTGTCAACCAAAGATCTGGAAATATCACTTACCTGTATTTGGTTGATTAGATCACCACATACCGCCCCTCCCGCGGTAACTCCTATTCCTGAAGATAATCCACCTACTTCTGCTCCTGTTGCTACTAACGCAACTACATCGCCCGACGTCTGCGACTCGTTCCCACTGGCGTCAATAGCAACACATCCGGATTTTTCACTAGACACTTGGAACGTTGCAAATGGACTTGATTCCACGACACTGGAGGAACTCAATTCAACCCCCAATTTAACGCCGAACAATATGGACAACTTTTCCGCAATCTGATCGCTACTCCCGAGATATTTTCGACGGATTCGAACGGTTGATTTCCCGCTGCCCCCAGCGTACGTAGAACTGCCCGAAGCGCCTCCGAGATTAGCATGTTCCATAGTCGTCGACACTTGTCACTGCCCTACAGCTATTTGGTACTTGCAGTAGAAATCACTAGCCACATTCCATACGACTATCACCACACTCACACCTGGTTTCGGGGGGACCGAATCCAATCCCGTTGGAAGCAATCTAAAAGGACATTGTTATTGCTCGCGATACTTGTATCCACCTTTTTTTTGCGACGAAACAATTTTCAACACCTTTTGACAGACTTTGCTTTTGCACACAACCGCAAATTATTTCTCTCTTTCGCGATGATTGATGTTTGTGTTTATGGATTATTTTACAACACATGGACACAGTGAAAAATGGAGCAATGAATTGCGTGATGGAAATCTAGGCATTTTTATCACAGAAAAAGTGTACCGCAACCCAAAATGTATTTAATCGTTAACTATAATAAATAATATGCAATCATTCTGCCCTGTGGCCATGCAATAATAAAAATAAACCAATAACATTAGATTCGTTTGAAGCATTTCAGCTTTTTGCTGTGTTTTGAAAATGTTTTTTTTTGCTGTGTTATTGGAAAGTAAACACAAGGAACGATGATCGTTTTATAGCAAATTGACAAGTCAGTGGAGTGCTCGTTGTACAGTGGTTTGCTTTTTATAGGAAATGTTGCCTTATAAGCATTGAAACACAACACGGTCGTACAAGAGCCCTCATAACTGAGCCGGTGCTACTCACTTTCATATTTTCTTTTGAAACGTCAGCGCATGAGCAGGAGTATTTATGAATTTGAGTAACATCAACTCAACCTAAAATAAAAAGGCTCAAATTTTCATTTTGAGTTTTTAGCTCGTATCGACTCGAATAGTTCAAGGTGGCGCTTGCGAAGCGAATTAAAAATTTGAAAAGTTGAAAGAAATCCTACAAAAATGGAACACGTTGCAGTAGCGGTGGATGAGGAAACGAATCGGAAATTGAGAGGAAATTGTTGGTAATTTAATAAAAACAGTCAACTGAATTCCGGGGCCTTTTGGTAACACTCATATGTGTGGGTTGTTAATGTTGATTAGTGATCCTCAGAGTACAGAGGTATGCGGAAATTCAATCCGACGACTTGGCAACGGCGTTCATTTTGTTTACAACACTTCATAACACGATGTCTCCCGAATCACGGGAGTACTACGACATCCAACCACACCAAATGGAAGAGACCAAATTCCTCTACCAGATGCTGGTCACACGTGTTTTGTGAGAAATCAACGTTTAAACTCATTGTTTAAATTAGGCCTAATCATGGATTACTCGAGCTTACTTAAAATTGAGGTTTGATTCGCTTAATTAATTTAGGGTCCGGTTTAAATTGAATTCTGTGATTTTTCACTCAGGACCTTCAAACGAGCGTTAAGGTGTTTGCGAGAATAAGACCATACAAACATGTCATTCGTATACCCATTATTGATAAAAAAAAACTGCTAGTGTATGCAGTTGTACCACTATGCACAGTTTAAATCAAATGAATACAAGCTAGCAGGAATCGAAGTAGTGGGAAAACCGAGGGGAAAACAAAGAGTCGATCAACCTTTGTAAGATAGACGCCTAAAAGGTCTAAGGGTAAATCCCATTTAAAGTAGAATTTTGCGAGAAGAGTCAGGTGGACCTGAACCGATATTTTGAACCATTACTATATATGGTCATCATTTTGTTGTTGCTTCTTTCGTCTTGGACTCCTTAATGACTATAATTAGAGAACTATAAAAAAGCATTTTCAGACAAGTCTGTGGTACAAGGTTCCCTTGAACGCCTAGTTATAAAATATGTATATAATAATATCACCTAAAACATTTTAGAGCTAGCATTCTGCTCATGAACTGACCAACTAATTTGATTACATGGCTTACTATGTTGGCCTAAAATTGTCTCCACCAGGGTTGCGGCTTATCATTTTTGACTCAGGCATATTCATTTGCCAATATCTCCTTTCAGAGGGTCGATTTCAAAATATGATGTATGATGAACTTGTAGTGCATGAGTAGACTTACAACTTTGTCTAACAGTACATTGCTCTAACTCCTATATCTTCGACATGAGAGCGTATATTCACAGTGATCTTCACGGTGATCCTCGCGTGATCTTCACCGCGAATATCATCGCGAAGATCACTGCGAATATACGCTCTTATTCCTCAGATATAAGATATAGAGCTGTGTACTGTTAGACAAAGTTGTAGGTCTACTCAAGCACCATAAGTTCATCATACATCATATTTTTAAATTGAGCTTCTGAGAAGAGCTATCGGCAAATGAATATGGATAAGTCATAAATGATAAACCGCAACCTTGGTCTCCACCTATATCAACCAACATAATAGACGCATTACAACCTATATTATGTGATACAGTGTCTTGATCTTGATATTAACATCTTTACATCTAGTTTTCACTGTAAATAACGTACATGGCATTTGATATCAAGATGCTCTATATTTCGTAATATAGGTTGTAGTGTGAACGGCTTACAATGTACAAAAATCTTGTTATAAACCACACTTTTTACACGAAAGATCATTACTAAAATATACTTCACTAAATACACAGACACATTCTGTACAAGACTGCACCCAAGTAACCACGAGGCTGTAATAGCATGCATATATACGGTATGTGTATTACGTTTAGTGCATCATTGAAGTTGGTTTAAAGCTGAAAAGGGCCCCACTAAGATCAAACTAATGCTATATCTTTTGTAATGCCATAAGACTTCGCTAAAGTAGCATTATTGCATTGGTAATGCATCACTACTTTTCCAAGCTTATATAACGCTTCATTACTTGACAACTGTTGAATTGATGCGATCCAGCATTACCGATGTTGATTTTGGGTTGAATAAGTGCAATATTATAATGCTTGTGGTTACTTGGGCAAAATCCGGTTATGTTCGAGGTAGGAAACGCCTTTATTCTTTTTTTTTTTTCAATTGACCGTAGCTGCTCTGTACCACTTTAATAAAGATTTCTACCGCCGCTGTTTTATTTATAAACTTAGGAATGCTTAAAACCATGTCTTGCTCGTGTTGAGACTTACTTCATTTTTTGTGAAACAGAACACAACACAGGTAATGCAAAGTACTTAGGTACCTTTGCATGCTTTGGTAGAGATTCAAATTGAATATAAATATGCATGTTAACGTCGATTTGCACTCCAATTCAATCTGTGATATCAACATGGCTCATAATATAGTAAACCTCACGAAATCAGCGCCTGTCTGGTTCTCAGTTTTCAGTGAAAAAGTTGAACACATCAAGAACTATAAGAAACTGACATTGGAAGTTACGTTCCACAGATTATTCGGATACATCGGAGATCCAAAAGAACTAGCCATTGTAGAGTGTATTTCCCGTGTAGACGCTTTCAGGGAGCTTCTTTTGTACACCCATGCATGTAAGTTTTAAACTTGAAAAAAAAATGGACTTTACGGTAACATCATGGTATTTGATCTACCGATAACTTACCACTATCGCTTCTTAAATTTTTAAAACTATTTCATAAAAGTTTTATAACTATTTTCATTTTATTTTCCAGGCCTACAAACGCAGTCAACCGATCAATTACAGATTGACTATCTCTCCAGGAAGCCTACGAAACGCTGTACTACGGGACTTGTCCAAGCTGATATGCTGACCCCCTACGCACTGGCTCAGTCTGTCAATGAAATACAAAATGCGTCGAAACTGTTTCGCCGAATGCGGTTTAAAATCACCGTATACCAGTTGCCCAAAAGGCTGCCATTTAAGGCCATGCGTTCCTCAAATAAGTTAGCCGTTCAGAGAAGAACCAAATCACATAATAAATTGTCAGACTTATAAGTGTTGCTAGCGTTTCACGTAATATTGCAATAAAAGTTGTTTTCATTAAACCAAAATGTGTTTTTCTTTATCCTTTTCTTAGCTTTGCACTGGTTGCTTGATAAACTAAAGAATTGCAATCGTTGTTGCACCAAATTTCAATAACTCAGACATTTTGTAATCCGTTAATAATCTTATGCCTTGTTCAAACTACGGAGTTATAACATCCCGCATAACGAAAAACAATTTGCTATATAGTCAAAACTTTATTTTGAATGTAAGATATATTATCACATTATATGTTATTGTTATCCAAAAGTTTAATCTCGTTTTCACCTTATAACCTCTACTTTAACACATAATGTTAATGCATGTCATATTGTCATTGAAAGGTTTATTATTGTCTGCACTCGGTCTGGAGTATATGCCAACCTTTTGGCATAGATTTCAGCAAAAATTTTATTCGTGAAAATTGCCACTTTTTTATGGTAACCTAACTTAACCGCCTATTCAGCATATTGTTATTTGGCCTTTTACCATCTGACATATTGTAAAAACTATATAGGAGATTGTTGGTATATAGTTGTCAACTGTAAGTGTAAGTGTCGTAAGAATAACGGAAATGGTCGTCAACATTAAGGGAAACGGTCCAGGAATAGTTTCTGATTATGCGGGATGTTATAACGGTTGTCAAATAATTCAAATAATTCAAATAATTCAGTCGAGTTATTAGTACGAGACACTGAAGAAGTCTGCACATTGTAGACAAAATACGCGTATCTGTCGAAGATAAGCAAAGGTAGTTGGAATTAAATGGAAGATACTAATTCTTCTTCTAATTTCTAGTTAAATAATTCAAATTAATTGGAACAAAATACTTTTCTAAATTCAAAACGGAAGGGACTTGAGCGGAAGAGATATGATTTGCTGCGCCGGAAGTTAGTATAGGCGATTGATGATTGTACTGAGAGTTTTTTGTTAGGTATTTTGATGTGGTGTCAGCATCTTGTTGAATCCACACTTCCTTCAAATCTCGGTTTTGAATAACTGTCCGTTGCGAGTTTCACGACGGATTCATGCCACGTAGTTGAACGTATCGGCGCGAAAGCTGCTTCAGTTCTGCGAGGCTCCTGGTTGGGTAAAGGACTGCAATATTTGCTAATCGATTTTGGAATCCATCGCTGATGAGCTGGACATCTTGCTGCTTTTCAATATTAGCTCTCGACGCAATTTCCTGCATTCGCAGAATGTATCCCATGCAAGGCAGCGTCGAAATCCCAAATGTGATCTTGTGTAATTTGTCGACGATTTCGGCTATCGAGTAATGGTACATAATCGAAATTTTCCAAGAAAATGCCCAGAATACCCGGTAATTGGCCGGAATTATCCACTCTGCCTCGTTTTCCGGTTCCATCAATTGGCGTATGCAAAGGAACTTGAACCCATCGTCACATCTGGATGTCTAACACAAAAAGTCGAACCGAAAGCAGTGGCAAGCCACTGAAATGCGTCACAAGTGTCTCCTTCCGAAAAACGCACAATGCACGCTAAGACCAGAGTAAAAAATACCGATAACCGCACAAAAGTGCACATACTGAAATTATCGGTAAACCTGGATTACTTAAATTTCGGTACTGTTGGTGACAAGCGAAAAACGTTAATAATGAACTATTTGCAATCGTTTATTTTTACCGAAAATTAAGTTTTCTTTTCCTGTTTTGGGTTTTTGGAATGCTATAATAAAAATGTTTAAAGCAAGGTTGTAGGATCTATTTTTTTCGGATTTATTCCCCAGAAAAATGTGAACAGGCTTTAATTAGGTATTTTATTTTCAAGTAGTTATTTTTATTCCAAGTAGACATGGCTGCTTGCTGACCACAAAATATGATTTTTCCATGAAAATACACGTAATACTCTCCCTGTTTTGGTGTAGTTGCCTTACAAACAATGTAAAGGTATTCTCCTGGTGGTAGAGTATTGGACCAACCTTCGACAGGCTGAAATATATAGAATAAATTAGTATGTGTATATGAATCAAGTGCAATTCATTTCAATTTTTGATATTCGTCGTATGATTTACATACAAATTGAATAATTAACTTACCTTCCAGTTTTTTCCTTGTATCCGCATCGATTAATCATGTCAATTCCTCCATATTTCCAGTGATCTACAATTGAATGATAAAAAATATATATCATTGGAATAAGGTATATATTTCAATTCTGGAGATAATTGCGAAGCCGTTTCTTCGTCTGTAAACAAACTTTCCAATCGTCAATTTTTCACGAATTACAGCTCAGTTCCCCTATAGAATTTTGCTGTTAGTGTCCTGAATTGAACTATACCCCGCAACTATTGTCTAGCAATCGACTATGGGAATGTTTATTTACAAGCACAGAACCATTCGCCTTTACAAATTTCTCCGGAATTTTCATGATCCGCTTATGGTAAATATTTCTACTCACCCTTCGGGTTGGCTGCCACAAATCTCAGTCTCTACAGCTGGTTTCTTTCTTTATTTTAAAACAAAATTTGAAACTGTTTAGCCTGAAGGTGAGGAGGCGGTACAATTGCAATTCGTCATAAACTTCGCAATGGCGGTAGTGTTGATTCTCAGATGCAGCGCAGTGATAAAATTTTAAACCAAATTAAGGTAAAAAACTACGTAAACATTTGAAAATCCACTTTACTTAAAAATAAGTAAAATTTATCGAAATCAGTCGTTAAATTTTGCGAAATTCTAGGTTTACTACCAAAACCACAATTTTCCGAGTAAAATTAAAACGTAATTTTTGGTAATCTTATCTTAGCGTGTGGAACACAATCTCATGTGACATTTTTTTTAACCAGTTCGTTTATTTGTAGGCTCTGCGTAGCAGCGTTGCCAGGTATACCGATTTATCGGTATTTATACCAATTTTTATTCTCAATACCGATATACCAACAAGCGCTCTGAAAATACCGATTTCCAACTTTTTATACCGATAAATACCGAATTTTTATGAAAGTTATTTTAACATTATATTTGGTTTATTATATATCAGCGTGTTTTTTTAGATTTCTTACCCCTAATTAATTATTTTTCTGAAAATATTTTCTCAATTAAAACTGCACCAGATTTGAATAAATAAAAAAACAAAATAAAGGAATAAAAAAGGTTTAAACGAAAAAAAAGTAACGATGATATCCAGTTCATTCAGTCACACATATGTAACATTTCATTAGTGTTAAGTTTCAACATTATCCTTTAGCCAATAGCATCTATTTTTGTATCATTTAATAAAACCACAGATAGCCACAATACATTTAACATTTCTTATACGCCAAACGCAAGGGAATTAAGTGCCAACTATCAAAGAGCGCTTTGAGTTTCATACGGAGGTAAATGCATTGATCAATTTCTCTTGGTCGATTTTTGGCTAATATCTTAGTCAAAGCAAGTGTCTGTATTTAACCTGCAAGACGGAGTTATCCTTTATCGCAACGGATATGCCAACTCGTTTACCTGTAGTTATCAATTATTTTCGGATCAAAGAAGAGAAATCGCTATATGGAGTTCGCCCGTTCGAAACTCAACGCGAGAATCATTTGAATTAGTCTTAAATGCACGAACGATGAACAAATTTGGAGTGTTATGGTTGTATGTCTGTGATAAAACTATCGAGTTTAATTATGATATTAAATGCGTTAACAAATGAAGACAGGTTGTAATTTTAAGCAAAATAAACTCATCAGTCCTATATTAACAAGCTGCAATATGTTATACATTTATGCTTTTTAATATGGGATTTTCAAAAGAAATTATCAGTTTATTGATAGGGTAGAGCGCTACTTCATCGTAGTCGCCTATTTTCGTTCTATCAAGCAAAAAAAAATCAAAAATATCAAATACTCTATGCGCTCAAGAAGCAGTGTTGAATAATCGATCATATCTTAGCTTTTCGTGACTAACAAATCCAGTGGTATATATGGAAAAGTGTATAAAATTGGAAGCGGTATACACTAGAATTAATCCGTTTTTGTGTTAAAATCTATTAAAGAAAAGGAGGATGTGCTTAGCGAGGTGCTTAGCACAACAGGAGGTGGCTCAAAAACCTTATCGCTATACATGATTTTTGTTATCTTAATAACATCTTAAGAAGTGTGTATTTAAAAAAATATGTATTGTAAAGTATATTTATTCAAAGTATACATATTCAACCTCGAGATGGTAAAATTAAAAAAAATGGCTAATGCATTTTTTATTTTATTTTTTATGTTTACGTCAAACTTTGTTCATATAATATTTGAAAATAGAAGAAAAATGATTGCCAAAATATATTATAATCTTATATCAAAATTAAACCATAGTCACAGACAGACGTTTAAGCAAGAACAAAATTAATCGATAACCTTGTGTAAATTTTCAAATCGCTAGCAAGCGCTGGCGTCAGCAGTTGCTTCACTAACGCTACGTAGTTCACTTATTAGAGTGCCCGCTGATGTGGCGAAGTTGTGGCATCTGCTACATGTCAAAATATCACTCCGTCGTGCGCCTCATGCCATCCGATATTGACACGATGTTTTGACGTGCAATTACATGCCACTCAGCGGCTACAAAACTGACAGATTTGCTTTTTGCTAAATGTTTATTGACATTTGGCGATTGCTTTTAAATTGACGGTTGCTAATTTTTACACACGCCGAGACTGAAGTTTGAATGGCTGTGCTATATAGTTCACTTGAAAAAAATTTGAATTTTACTTTATACCGATAAACACCGATATTTTTTAATAAGCAATACCGATATTGTATAAATCCACCTGGCAACGCTGCTGCGTAGAGTCCCTAGAAAGAGTCACGACAAGAAGAACATGCAGCACTTATTTCGATTAGTTCTCATTTTGCGTGCATGTATAATTCAGATATGATGCTCGATAGGTAGATTTGGTTTCACTCTTTGCGTGACTCTATATATAGGGACTCTAGCTCTGCGTTACCTTAACGGAGCCATTAGGCAATGTTTGTAATGGTTACACACAAAAAAACTATTTCTCAAACAAACTAGGGTTCTTCTTCTTTCTTTGGGGCGATTTTATGACACCTTCTTCTTGTTCTTTTTCAATTCTAGCAGTCTCTTTTTGTTTACTGATGCCCGTTGGCATGAATACGGCGAACTGCTAGCAACGCGCGATCTATGGTATCCATCTCCTTCGGTTCAGCGTTGCTGATTTCGGTATCCACCGGCATCATGACAGATTCCTCCATTTTATCTTCCAGCACCCCTAGCGTTTCCAAGTCGTTCTCACCTTCAGCTTCTAATCCTACGTTGGCTGTGCCTCCGCTTACTGCAGATCCGTACGTTTGCTTCAATCTACTGCTTTGTTCCTTTTCTTGCCGACGCACTTTCGGCTGACTCTGAACATTCCGCTTGGGACAAGAAGCCATCAGGTGTCCCACTTCTTTACAGATGAAGCATTTGTCCTTGTTGCCTTCGTAATAAATGTTTCCCTTCCGGTTGGCAAAATGCAGCGATGACGGGATTTCCTGCTTCACGTCCATGTACACCAATGTAGGCGCGAATGCCCAGCTCCGCCGGAAACTTCTCCCGCAAGATGCGTTTCACGTGTCCATATTTTGACAAAACAGTAACGATCTCCTGGTCGGGAACCTCCGGTGGGAGATCGTATATTCACACATGGCAGATGTGATCCTGGGCATGCGACATGTGTACTTTAACCTTTTTTCCATTCCTATAATGGAAAACCAGAGTTGGTGGTCAGCGCGTGCATCTTCGAACGCTCAGACTTGTACTTGACGAGAAGGGACTTTTCATCTGCTATCCTATGCAGCTTCAATTTCATCAAGCTCCGCATCCAAGCCTTTGACAAAATTTGCCACTTCGCCTAAGATTGGTTTATCCGCTCCATTGCCGAAGATAAATTGCACAGTATTTTTCAACTCGCACATTGCTGTTACAACAAAAGCGACAGTGTTAATGAAAAAGAACAATGCAAACAGATTACAATGCCGTAGAGAAGAAGACCATTGCGCGAATAAACAAAACTCAACCGTTCCAATCGGAAGCAGAAAGATAACTGGATCTCATGTGACATAATAGATTCAAGCAAAGGACGTATGTCGCAAATGTAAACAAATCGAGTTTTCAATACTATCCTGTCATTAATAACACGCTTAATATAGTACAGGGTGGCCACACAATCTTGATATAAAAATTCCCGCATTTTTCCCGAATTTTTCCCGCATTTTGCCTTATTTTCCCGACGGTTAAGATGAGTTAATATAAATTACTCGTAGCTAAATCTCTGAGCTCCCAAACTTTTTCCAGTTTGATTTACCACCAGACACTTTCCATTTATTTATAATACGCCTATTATGCGACAGGATTGCCAATTTTCAAGAAATGTTGTCAAATTTGGTAGCTCCTTCTTGGTTCCAGCCAAAATTTGTCCAAACCATTTTCTTTTCTCTGGAATCCGGCAAACAACGTCAGACGGCATTGAGCACAGCTGCCCAAATTCTTCTTTCACCATGTGTTAACACCCTTACCAACGCAATTCGCCAAACTTCAAACACATTCGCCACCATATGAAAAATAAGTTCATATCTGGCCTCACCTGTTGCAGCCGTGTAGCCAGATCTTCTAAGGGCATCTTCAACGGTGGTTCAAATCGTGGTTTGGATTTATTTGTTTAGACCAAACGCAAAAACATCGCTGCATCGCTATTTTTTGTAAGTGTTGTTTTCCGGATCTATTTTGCATCATTTCAGAACTTATATAAGCTTCTAAGTTTCTTACTAAACGCACTCTTTAATTTAATGTACTTCGGAATATCTATGAAGATTGGGTGGAAACATCTATAATGAACATGACAGAAGTTGATTAAACTTCTCGGCAGTTCAATAAAATAATTGGAAGTTTCCAGATAATCATGAAGTTTGCTCGTTGTTTTTCGAGAAGAGAAATGGTGGAACTTTAGAGAAGTTCATTGAATTGCCGAAAAATTATTTACGTTTCTGGAAACTTGGATGAACTTCCAAAAAATTTTGCTGATCATCCGTGGAATAGGAAAAACATTCTGGAAATGACGGGAACTTAGAAAATAAGATTTCGCTTTCCAGAAGTTGTTTTAACTTCCAGCAGGTACATATTCTGTGATAAAAAGCAGAATATCACACATATTTAAATAACTTACGAGAAATTGAAAAAAAAATCTTGGAAGCCGTGGAATTTCTGTGGAATAGTTAGCGTTACCGAGATGTTGTTAAACCGTACAAGAACTTTCTATGATCTCCAAGATTGTGATAGGTGGAAATTCTATGAAAAAGATGAAATAGTAGTTGGTTTCTTTATTCTCGTTTTGGTTGGGTTCGAAAATTTATCGAGTAGTAAGAAGTTTAATTTCTTCTTAAAACTTAAATACTCTGAACTTTTGGGATGTTTTCGGAACGATTGTAAAGTTTCTCGATCACCTGAAAGATCCCTGAAGTTCTAGAAGCTCCCAAACTTATGGAAAAATCCTTTGAATATATCCTAAACTTTTTGAATGCTCAAAAAATCCAGTTTCCTCTTTATCTGGGACGTTTTTTGAAATTCGGAAAAGTTCTCCGATCTTAGGGAAATTATCTGTAATTTTGGGACGTTCTATGAACGTCTGAGATGTTTGCTGACCATTTGGAAAGTTTTCTGATCTTTGGGGAAGTTCCATGATCTTTGTGAGCATTTCCTGAAGTTCTGAGAAGTTTTTTCAATTCATGAGAAACCCTGAACTTCAAAGAAGTTTCTTGAACTCCTACATGTTTGCTGAATTTCTAAGAAGTTCTGTATATGTCTAACAAGTTGCATGAAATACTAAGAAGTTCACTAAACCTCTAGGAAGATCCACCAACTGTTGAAAAGCTTAATGAATTTCTTGACTGTTCTCTATTGGAAGTTCTCTTATTTTCTGGAAAATTCCTTGATTTTTTGGGAAGTTCCCTGACCATCTTGAGTAGTTCTATGAACTTCTGAAAAATACCCAAAATAATCTGATAAGTTTTCTAAACTTCTGAGAGCCCCCTGAATTTCTGGATAGTTGCCTGAACTTCTGTGAAGAACCCTTTACTTTTGGAAACTTCCCTGAACTCGTGGTAAGCTCCTTGAACTTGTGGACAATTCCCTGAATTTCTAGGAGACAATCTGAATTTCAGGAAAGTTGTCTGAACTTCTAGGAAGAACCCTTAATTTCTGGAAAGCTCCCCGATTTTATGGTATGTTCCTTTGACATCAGGTAGAATATCTAAACCTCGGGAAAGTCTAAGTCAAATCCAAAAAGTATACCGAGCTTCTGATAAGTTCCCTGAGTTTCTAAGTGCACTGAATTTACAAAAAAAAAAAATCGAACTTTTGGGAGATAATTTTTGTCCATCAGTTTCTTAACCTTTTCCTATATTGTGGGCGTATATACTGCGGGCCGTAAATCTTAAGGACAGATTTGCAAAAAATCTTCAGGGTCACCGACCTCCATCGAGAGAACTAGCTGAGGACATACGCCAACATCCGTTAAGCTGTAGTGCACCTATGTAACACTAAGGCAACATATCCAGCTGCATCGCAACAGCTAGAAAAAGTCATCAGTTGATTGTAGTTGTCGCTTGTCGGATCATATTCTTTGGCATGTTGGCTATCAGCACTATCTAATATCGTTTGAATGAGATGCATGCATTCACACACTCACCACCACTCAAACCAATCCATGGTAAAAAGTTTGCGAAAACTCCTCGGTCTCCGAAAAAACAAAACTTCTGATCTCTGGAAATTGTAAGATTGACAAGTTGATAGGAAGGTTTTGGAGGGTTTAACAACAAGGAATACTACACCAGTGGGGGGACGGCAAAGTTGCTCTGTTTTAGCTGGTTCTTTTTAGTTTGCTAATGCAAATCAACTGTTAAAATAGACCACCGCTGAAGATGCTCTAAGCGGTACGTTTTTTTTTACTTATTTATTATTCCGTCGGCTATTTCCTCACATGGTGACAATCACCGACGCCAGGGAGACGACTCCACCACCTGGACCCTACCTAACGACTCATGACTATGAACCGGGACCAACGGCTTCACTTCCTTCCGAAGGAAGACGTGACCAAGATTTTTCGCCTCAGAAAAATCACCGACGTCGACTGGGATTGAACCCAGACCCACTGGGGTGCCAGTAGCAGTCACGCTTACCATTACACCACCGACGCCGGCTAAGCGGTACGTTTTGAACAGGCTGAACAATGAGATCGGTGGACCGAGTAAATGACAAAAACGCTACTCAAATCATTTGAAAAAGGTGTGAGTATGGTTCCTTCCATATGACAAAAATTCGCGATGACTTTTGAAATTCCCGCCTTTTTCCCGCATATTTCCCGATGATTTTGGATTCCCGCATTTTTCCCGCATTTCCCGATTTTCCCGAGTCTGTGGCCACCCTGATAGTAGCAATGGCCAAATACTATTATCAAAATTATCCAGTTATGAGGGCCAAATTTCATATGCGACCTATCTGATCTTTTAAATGTTAAGCAAGTAGTTCAGATACACCACACAACAAGCCGACTTATCTGCGCTTGAAAATTATAACCGGTGTATCTGATATGACGCAAATGCTACACGTTCTGAAATACCGACGTATCCAACCGGTGTATGTTCAAGATGTCACACTGACACTTCAAGATGTCACATTTTTTTCTTGGCTCTGTCAGTGCTAGCATATCGGTCCCAAGCTGAATAATGCGCCCCTAATAATGAACTCACAAGAAACACACTCTCAAATATTCTGTCAAAATAACACAGCAAATCAAAACAAAGGCGCAAATATGTACAGCAAGGTGCTGCCTTCAAGGTGTACTACGGATCAAGGGGTTCTACAACAGTGAACCAATTTCAAATCGCTAGTTGCATATTGATTGTTGGTATTAGTGCAACACATAAACAAACAAACATTTTGACAGTTCATGTTTGTGTGTATTGGTGAGTCCAGGTTGGACCACGAAAAAAGTTGAGAGTGAACCTTAGCGATGTTGGGTCGGATTCAGATCCGACCCGTTTGAATAAAAAAACGGTTTTGACAGCTGTTAGGGCGGACCCAGTTCCGCACTGGAAAAAACGAAAACGACATTATTAATCTGCTTGAATCTATATCGTTAATCAAAATTTAAGTTTAGGATTTTCTAATAATTTATTCAATAGATTGAATATATGAAAAATATCTGGTTAAGTGTAAGAAAGGTTCAGTCTCACCATCAGTGGATTAATTCGAGTCTTTTTTAATATCACTAAGGTCGAAAATTTTGTAAATATAGTACACTTACAACATTTTTAGTACCTTTCATTAAATCTTCAGTATCAGCTGTGGCTGTGACTGTGACATATCATACGTTATGAAAAAAAACTGAGATTTTTTGTTCAACTATTTATTGATAACTCATCAAAACACCACACATGGTACTAGTAGTTATAGGTTTATTGTATTCTTATGTGTCATAGACAATGAAATAGATACTAAGTTAGGAGTATAGTTTTCTCATTTAGCACTTTATTTTTTCATTTTAACCCATTATATTACGTTTATGTTTTGATGCCTACAAGAAAGAACGAGCGAGAACATGATTGGTTTTATTTTATTTTATTGATTCTACGATCCATTGAATCCCACCTATTTATAATCGCCGTCGGTGTGATCCATATCATCCTGTAGATATTTGCCGTTTTCCATTCGTACGTTTGTAAGGAAAAAAAACTCAAATAGTGTATGTTTTCTTCACAAAAAATAATAATTCAATAATATTTGCCTATTTGTGTGAATATATACATAACTCAGGTTCGAAATTCAAACTAACAAAACTAATACTAAGCTTGTGAAATAATCTTCCCTCTACGATTTCAGGTCCTCAACGCAGAAATTGCAGTAATTTCTTCTCCTTCAGCATAGATCGTACAGACACTACAAAACAATCCTTTGAAATTCATTGTTTTTTGTTACAATAACTTGCTTTTTGCTAGTTGGAGAATTTTTTTTTTGCTTGTATCTGCTATAGCCGGGAAGAAGATCCTGGGAGGGTCCAAAAAGGGAGATATGGTTTCATTATTTCCCTCGTGTTTCTTTAAAAACTACAAAACTTAAATCCCCAAATGAGAAATCCTAACACGGGTAAAAAAAAATGTGAGTTCTCTTCGTTTGTGTCCTTCGATGTGATGGACTTTCTGTAAAAAATGGCTCAATTCCATTCCGGGGTAGTAAGGACTAACCAGATGACTAATAGCTTTCTTTCATTATAAAATGTACCATTTGCCCTTGCTGGCGATCCCTGGGGCATTCCGTCGGGAAGAATGGCTTAATATCACACTTTTGTTTCCGCTTACACTTCCTGTTTCTCCATTTCAGTTGAAGTTCATTTCCCATCCACCTTACATAATGGAACAGAGCCCGGATGTTTCGAATCCGTTCTCCACGCGAGGCTGTCGGGTTAACTACAATACCCAGACTCGGCTTCAAGTCATAATCCATATCAGTCGTTTTTGCAGCGGTCGTCGCCGCGATAATCATATTATTAGCATCTTGTTCTTGTTCTTCGCTGGCATGATCATCAATAAACTGCTGCGTTGCTGCGAAGCAGCTTTCATTGATGGCCGCCATGGATGTCATCGAGTTATCGTAGAGCAGATCGTCGTTCATGTTCTCATACATTGAGCCCCCTCCACCACCGCTGATCAACACGGCGATGCTCGATCCACCACTAGGGTTACTACTGGCAGTCGTGCTACTGCTTCGTAGTCGCCGGCGTGGTTTTTGCCTTCGTGAGTAATAATTTTGATCCCATTCGTGATGATACCGGTTGTGAGCGTTTCCTGCATCTCGACGTTGCCATCGATGGAAGGCTTCAGCTGTCCCTGACTGGTGCTCTCCAGTGGAGGCGTGGGCGAAGAAACGGCTTCCACATCAACTGTGTCTGAGGTAGGAGAATAGTGCGAGATAGGGTAACACCTGCATTAGATTCTGACGCTGGACTTTGATCACTCTAAAGGGATTTTTATTGAGGGTATTATATGTGCCTATATCAAGTTAAATATGTTTTCGAAATTCAGAGAAAATTGAGTTATAGATATTGGCAGAATTGATTGTAGTCTGTTATTAATTATTTTGCTGTAGATAAGAATTTCTGCTGGAAAAATATCTGTCAATAGAGTGTTTCTCTCATTTCGGAAATAATATAATAACTTACCAAATATTCATCTATTATTACACTCGATTTATATCATTTCTCCGAACACCACTATCATGAATAATAAGGTGAGGATAATAATGAGGAAACTCTAATACTCTAATAATCCATTTGACGTGCTATAAACTCAAAGTTACATGTTAGGTTCATAGAATAACGTGTTAAGTGAACCTTCATTGTTTCATCAATTAGAGCTTACATCAACAGAATTGTCTTTGTTTGCTCAGGGAGCGTCGCTTAATCTCACTTTCATTGAGCCACTTTTGAGATTCAGATTCAAGGCGCACTTGAAACGGTTGTAAAAGGTTTCCGTTGTAGTTCAATTGTTTGTTGTTCATTATAAGCAATCTGAAACATTTGTGTGTCCACTAAACTCGGACAGTTAAATTGTTAACAGAACACAAGTGGACGAAACCTAGAATTTATGTTTTTTGCTAGAAGCAACGACAAACAAATTAACAAAAATTTTTCATCTTCAAATATTGAAGAATCCAAGTAAAGCTAAAGTGAGGTTAACCATCGTAATATCTAAACCTAAAATTGATAATAACTTTCTGGCTATTTTTCAAACTGTATGGAACCGGTCAGTAAGGTCATTGTCGTCGATTTTCTTATCTACCATGTTACTATGCTTCGAAAGCTCGAAAAACCATTTTAAACAAGCGCCATCTACGATGTTTAACCTCACTTTTGCGTTACCTGGATTCCTCCATTTAATAGCCTTTACTTGTCTCTGATGCGTTTGGTGCCGTTTGTGTGAAATTCAGACACAAAATGCTATCAATCTTCAAGGTAAACTGAACAGGGTCTCATTTTTTCGATGCAATGTCATTCGGAGAAGTGACACATCGTGGATTCAACACAGGAACATAACAAAAGTTAAACATGCCCTTGGGTATAGAACTTATACAATGAAAATTCCAGTACATAGAGGACGAATTAACCGCGAGCTTAACATAGCGGAAATCAAATAAAATGATGACTGGCAACTACCCACCAGAAGTCAAAATAAACAACATTCAAAACCCGCAATTAACATGCCTGCTTCTTTCGAGCTTTCCACCATCGAGGATTCAATCGATGCCAACATCCTCGAATAATTCATCCTCTTCGTCGACTTCACCGTCATCGTCTTCGGCTCTTCCTTCACTTTCACCGACATCTGGAGCATTTACGCCCGCAGACCGGGTTTCACGTTAGATTCGCTTTCGTCCAGATCGTTGACATCGATCTTTTCGATGGTGGTTCTTGGATGGCGATGTCATCGTCGATACGTGTTTCGATGATCATCGGCTCCGGTGGAACAGCAGCATTACTGGATTCCTCTGCAGGTACTGAAGAACCAGCTGGCTGGTCTGGTATACTGTTTTCATCATCCCGGTCCTAGTTCGCGCATCATCAGCCGTCGAATGCGAATCCAACGTTTCGATATCCTCATCGTCCGAATTTCCGTAACGACATCCTCCAGTCGGTGGCAGCATCTATAACATCGTCGTCGTCATCTAAGATAATTTCTGCGAAAAATGTTAACAGGTTAAAAATTAAATTCGATCTTTACAAAATGTTGTCAATCAACTTACCTTCAAAAGTATCGTCAGCATCGCTGACCATACTCCTGTTTGACCTTAACATCACCTTCGGTCTTAATTTGATCTCCCTCCTCGTTACTTCGCATTCATGGCCGATTCGTCCAACGTCAGTGACGCCTTATAGTCTTCGAAGCACAGCGGATGGCACGCACAATCTCTCCACTCGAATGGCATTCTTCAGGTGCCACTCTTCCGTTTCTTCGCTGTAGAACTGTTGAAATTCATCATGGCACATAGGCAACGTTTGCTCGCTTCGTCCGATCCAGCCGGACGGCTTGGTGGAGGCGTTTCAGCGCCAGCACGAACACCTCAGATTCTCCGTCACCGTTGAATTCCACCTGCTCGGTTTGCTGTGATTCAAACCAGTTCTTCTTCCCCGCTGCTTCCTGAAGTCTTCGATCTCCTCGTACTGAATCAATCGGAAACATCATAGTACCATGTTGCGAAGTGCGCCTTACGAGCCGAATCCCGGATCGCGGCGATTCTGACGGAAATGCCAGTCCAAATGTTGACTATATTTCATGGTTTGTTCCGGAGGAAACGCACACCGCAACTGCTACATTGCATTCTGATTGAACAGTTTGAACAATTGCCGATTGACGACGTTTCAGTGTATCCGGTTTATTCAAGCACACCGGATCGATTTCTTCAACGTCTTCTTCAAGAGTATCTATTACATGGCGGCTCGTTGAGCTGAAGTCGATGAAGTGGTATGGTGTTGACGGTCAGTAAGAGTGTTGCTTTTGGCAGGAATATTGTTGGTTTTGCCGAGAATTCCGGCGGCAACTATCTTCTGGTAGAGACTAGTCTATATTGAGGTTTTGAAGGATTGGTAAATTTTAGGCCGGGTTTCAGTGGTGCAGGTACTGTTACTGACGAAGCGACTGGTTTATCATCGGGTTGGATCTGGTATCCAGCCAAGTTGTTCGAAACATTAACAAGCGATGTTGAATGTGGCATCAGATTGGTCAAATAATCTAGACCAGTGGCCGTGGGATGCGAGTTGATTGGCGGTTTAGGGCTGCATGGCAGCTGCCGAAGGAATAGCGAAGACATTGAATGCTGAACACTCATTGACGACATCAAATTGTTCATCGGTTGTACGAATGGTGGTAGACTACTTTGATCTCTTGGCGGCGTTCGAAGTTCACGGTGCAGCGGCGTTCGGATCATATCCTGATATAAACACGACCGGGAACTACTAACTTCGGCACGGCGGTAAACCGGATGTAAAAATCTTTTCCCTAAGCTTAAACACCTTCGGTAGGCCACCGTACTCTACGGGGAAGGTTGGTCATCGATGATTACCGTTAATAGGAAATCAGCAAAACTGTAGCTTGGCATTTGACCATATATTTCAAACATTTGAACTTGAGAGTCAAGGAAAATTGGTACAATGACCTCAGCGTTGACAATCATATTAATTTTACCTGCGACTAGATCGTTACGACTGTTGCCGATCTTAACCTGGGGGCCGGACCGCTGATTTTGAACACACGGCTGATCCCATCTAATACGATGTTCGTCGGTGGATCTCCAAAATAGCACCCGTACCAGCTGCTGTCAATGTACAATTCTCTAGTAGGAGCAACCCAATTTCCTATTTGGTATACTTTTTCCTCTATGGTGATGGCCTTGTGGCACTCATTGAAGCTCAGTTCGAATGAGTCCTGATCATCGACCACGACCATTCTGGAGCCTTTCTGGAAACCGATCTCTTTCGGTTCATCCCAACTCATGAAAATTACAGCAATATCGTCGTAGAAACGTATCTCCCGTTGAATGCCATCAATGTTTATGGTCCTGACACTGTCATTCATTTGGGTACCCAGGAACGAGCATATTGGATGGAGGTCCATTGTTAATTTGAACCGGAGGAGAAACGCGGGCCAATAGGCGGCGGTGCCAAGTTCGGATTCATAACCGAGAACGGAGTCTGATCCCACGGATTCACAATAGAACAGGACCTGGTGGTCTTTGATTCATCATCGGCCCCACGACTGGTGGCAATGCATTAGAACTGACATCGGGCCACGAACTCCCCACTGTGGATTGAAGCGTGTCTCGATTTGACGATACGTGGATCTGAAAATTTAAGGGTTCCAATTATTCTCGACTGCTTCGCTTCGCCGCGTCAGACTCAACTTACCCTTTGCCTTGCATCGCCAACAACTGGTGCTGGGATTGAGAGTTCCACCTTGGGCTTTGCATCGTTTGTTGCAATTTTGCCCTGGAAATCATTCAACACCTGAGGGCGGCAACTGCTGGAGTTTCACTTGGCTCACCGTCATCGCTCAAAATGGAGCGAAGCTCGCTTTCTCATCATCAGAATGCGTGTTTGCATTGTCATCGGCAGCTTGAAGCGGTATTGTGGCTACCAGAGGGCTGTTGAGTACGTTTCATCATTTCCATTCGCTGAGCCTGTCGAATTTTCTGCGTTTCGTTCAGCTGAATAACCTGCTTCATCAGAATGTTGTACTGCTCGGAGTGATTTCGCCTTTCTCCATTTGTTCTTGAGCCTGAGCGACAATAGTTTTGATGTTGGCATTCATGCCGTCCTGAGAGTTATCATCGCCGATAGGATCCTGATGCTGGAATTGCTGCTGTTGTTGACGTAAGTCGACGATCCATCGCTTTGATTTGGTTCAATGAGCGACGTCGCTCAACAAGGATCGTCTAAAGAATAGCATATATCAAATACTAGAAAGAACTTAAACAAGCGGAAATAAGTACCTGATAGCTTGTTGTACAACAACGGTCGTCCCAACTTGTCACGATCTTTGTTCTTGGTGGCTTCAGCGATTTTAGCCCGCACTGCTTCCAGCGCTGCGCTTTCGACGAAAGGCGCCACATTGTGTTTCTCCATAGACTCATCCTGAAAAAGAAAATGGTAGCGTCAAAATTGGTTCAAGCGATTATAGGTTGATGGTAAGAAACCTGAATGCTGTTGAGAACCATCGGTCTTGCAGTCGCTTCTGATATGATAGGAGGGGTGGTGGTAGAGGTGTCGTCGGATCGATGGGCATTCATCGTCTCTCGTTAGCTTCCTGAGATCTACATCCTCGTTACTGAATAATCTGAAAATGTATATAAAATCAGAACTTCATTTCGAATATTATAACACAACAAACAAGGTTCTTACATATCCAGTTTTTCCGACTTGCTCTTCTTGATAGCTGGTTCCTCAAGCTTGTGATTACTCATCCGTTTTTTGTTACCATCCGACGGTAATCCCGTGGCAGCACTCACCGTGGCCGGAACAGAGTCCATAATAGAGCAACATCGGTATTGCTACTGCTACTGCTGATGCTGGTGGCCGGAACAACTGGAGCCGCAATGGGCACAACGCTGTCCGCAACATCCTTCAGTAGACCGGGCGGAGGGAATACGAAGATCTACGTCCTGGATATCGCCATCGAGGGTGAAGGTACGTTGTCTGTGGCTACTGCTTCGCCAAGGGCTTCTCTGGAAGATTCGGAGTAAAACATTACGATTTGCCGGAATTTATAGGAGGGTTTTTTTTGTTTTGTTTACGGATACTTCTTCCTTTTCTCAAACTGGGGACAAGAGAGAAACAGAGAGCTGGACTGAACGAACAGCAGAAGTGCAATTTTCTCCCTGATGCGAACCTTCTTTTGACTGATTACGCGAACCTCCGTCACATGTTGCTGATGTTTGGAAACTGGATTATTGGCCTTTCAGTGGAACTCACTTATCACACGCGATCAATTGAAGTCGAGAGAAGATCAAGTCGTGTTGAAAGGTGTTTTTTTAGTTTTTCAATTTCCTATTATACATTAGATTATTAAATGGCACATTAATTAAAACTTAAACAATGGTTGACTTTCCTTAACTTTTCGTTTCGAACTTTTAAAGTTATGTTAATAAATCAAAATAAAGCATACGCCGGATTAGTGGGTTATAAAATAAGGTTTGGATTTTCTATCAATCTTTAGGACAGATTCAGTAATGTAGCTTCAAATTATCAATAAACCTGAAATGTGAGTACAGGAACATACATGATTGAAATTAATTACTTAAAATGCTGTCATTGGGTCTTTTCCTTAGCGCAGTTACGCAACGACAATCTGCTCTCTTTCTGTTCCGGAGATGAACAAGCCTGAGGCTAAAATCTCCATAATAAAGATACAAAAGCTCCTTGCTGGAGGTGGATGATTTCGAATGCAGGAGGGTCTAGATGCATGGTTGTATTGCCACCCAATCATACTCATGAAAACATTACATGAGCACCGAAATCTCGCAAATAATAATAAGTTGGAAATAGTTGGTGCATGCTACAAATAAACCCAACAGCAGAAGATAATTTCGCACCCATGTTAGGCAATGGGAGAGGGAAAAAAAACAAATTGCTAGAACCAGATCAATGCAATAGGTAGTATAAGAGCACGATCGGTTGCATATTCTTTTACCAGTCAAGGGGGTATCCTCCCCTTTTCCTACCCTGCACTGCCCAAGTAACCAATAAGCAGTTCCAAAGCGTCTTTACGGCAGCCTATCATAAATGCTTGATAGTCGCCTTAAATGCAACATAAATGCCAATGTTGGCCCAATATACGGCTGGTTTACTGCAATGCTGTGATAATGCTTCATTAATGCTATTTTGCATTCGAAATGCTTATTACAGGCTACAAGCATTTGAATAGCATTTGAAATGCAGCTTTACAACAGATAGCATTCGAGATGCTGATATAATGCTAATATAATGCTTGTAGCATCTGAAATACAGATTTAGGGTTGATTTACTGCATATGCTAATGATGCTTATTGGTTACCTGGGTGGGATAGCTTGGTAAAAGATTATGTGCCCGATCGGATACTACCGTTCAAATAGCCTCCGCTCGTTTTCAACTTGTATCTTTCAATTTAAAAGCCTGCCGTTAAACGCTCAACGGAACTATCAATACTTGCTCTTCATTTCTATTCGTTCCAGCAACAAATGGCAATAAATTACTGTCCACTTCTAGCCTAGCCTCTCATGTTGATGGAAAATTATCTGCTTCTGACAAATTTCCATCAAATAATAAATGCACTTCAACATTTAGAATACAAAGTTGAGAGCAAGCAATAAGCTTATTCTGGAAGCAATTTGCTTTAAATGCTAAGAAGGAGAAGAAACGTAATAAGGAAAAAGAAGCAACTGCCATTGAAAGGCATAACGGCTTAATTAGAAATTAATGGGATCTTATCTATTTCCAAACCAGTTTATGATAGATGATTCATTATCACTTTACGATTTTGAAACCTATACATGTACCTAGACAACCAGAAGTCGTATATCAATATTCAAATAGTATCGTATATTCCTACACTCAAAAAAATCTTCACGTTGTTTCGCACGTGAAACACGTAATTTTCATCCACTGTCAAAACCAGTAATAAACACATGGAATTCACGTAAGAGCTACATGATTTCCACGTAACTCCACATTATACGTGAAAATCATATAAATGTTACGTACACACTTAGAAAATTTTACAGTATTCAGTTAATTTTTGCCCGAACTTTCAACAGCTGAACGTTCGGTAATCAATTTACTAGGTTTCGGTGAAATTTTACAGTATTCCGGTTAACAAATTACCGGAACTTGTCAAAATTTACCGAAGTCGCGTTAAATTGGATTACCGAACTGTTCAGCTGTTGAAAGTTCGGTAAAAAATTACCGAATACTGTAAAATTTTCTAAGTGTGTAATATTTCACGTACATTTCACTGGCACGTAATGTTCGCCTGATTTTACTGACGAATATTTGTTTACGTGTTCAGGTGAAAGTTACGTGAAATTTCACGTGGAAATAACATGTCGATTTTTTTGAGTGTATACATTTTAAGACAAATTCGTATAGGGAAGGTCCATTAATTATGTCACGTTTTTTAATGGACCTTCATTTTTTGTAATAGACTGTCACGTTTTCCCATGTCATATGTGCAATTTTCGAAGAGTGCACACCTCTTTCAGTTGCTTATTGGAAATCGAAGACAACTTAGACGTTCTCCTTTACCCGTACAGAGATGGCTACCCGAATGAAGTTTAACATCATAAAGATAGCAATTCGAAACCTTATTTTGATATCAACATCAAATTTTTTTTTTTATTTTATTTTATTTTTATTTTATTGACGTATAAGGGGGCGAGGCGCTATTAGTGCACACTAGAAGTGTACAATGATATTGCATCACTACCTGCTGGTGGATCGGGGAGTGGGGGGGATCATTTTTGGCAAGTGCAGGCCAGTAGGGAGAAGAGTTTACATCAATCATTTGCAAATACAATCTATTACCTTGTGATTAACTGACTTCAGCGAAATCTTTTAAAATAACCTGGCTTTGCTTGATATCGCTTATAATTCAGAACTTTGTTCTCTTGTTTCAAGATGAGATTTTTGCTTCTTGTTTGGGGGGGTTGGTCTTGGAATTTGTTTTGAGTTCTCCAGCAAAACTTCTTTGACGACAAGGTAAATCGCTCATTGTCGATGCGTACCTTAAAACCTCGGTGATAAGTTGAGAGGGGTAACGCATTGATTACGCATCTCAATTTTTGAAGCACGCGATCTGTTGTGACTAGTTCATTCGTTCCGTGTAATGTTTCGTTAGAAACAGACAGGATTTTTCATCCAGTTTCGGGGCTTTGTCTTGAATTTTATTTGAAATTCTTCAACAGGATTTCATCTTGATGACGTAGTATATCGTCAATTGCCGATGCGCACCGGGTAAGTGTTTCTCCGCCATTCTTCAAATCTCTGGTATCTAGAATTGAGCAAAGCAAAATCGCCTCACGGTAGAAAGCTTTGATACAAGCATAGCGAATCTCGCTACCATTTCCTGATGTTCATTCCCATCTCTTAGCAATTCGCACAATTTGAAAAACTAAAGATCAGACGCGTAACCATCGGATTTCTAATTTTTTATTTCAATTTAATGTTATTTATTTTTGAAGTTGGAAGTAACTTAATACAACATATGTAGCAAATTCATTCACACATCAAACTCCTATAATTCCTGAATATTATGAATAATGGATCATGAGATGAATAAATGGAACAGGCTCTCTTCCAGTGATAATGCTTCTCCAAAGCGCGCTAGGTTGTGATAATAGAAGTATGCAGATTTTTCGGCATCCGCGTTTATAAGGATCATGCAACATTCCAACTATTCGCAAATGCTGAGACGCGACCATCGATCACCGTCTCTTAGTATAATAATGTTTGTCGATAGGAAATACTTGAGGATTTTTCAGACGCATTTTTTGGGCTGCATTATCACTGATCTTGGTAACTCTAGTGTGCTTCTTTCCAAATTGGTAAAGAACCTGATCTTCAGCCCTGGGGACTCCGGTAGCTGAAGCAAACTACTTCCCGCAAGGTTTTGCCAGAGCCCAGGGATTTTGATATCAACATCAAATTAAAATCAAAATTTGATTTCACTTCACAACTGTCAAATTCGATATCACATTTAGTTTTCACCTTGCTGTATTCTTGAGTTCACTTTTCTTTGAGAAAAGTCGCATTGTTTTCATTGTCTTGGCAGATTATCAACTAGAATTTACAGCATATTGACTTTTCAATTTCCTCTCACTGATAGCAGAATCAGTTTTAAATTTGTGTGCTGTCAATTTTGATCTTTTAACCGTTAAACCGACCGTCAAAACGACAGCAACCTGAGTAATCATTATCGGCAATTTCTCAACATCATGTTGAGTTTTCAATTTGATCTCAAACTTTTCTCGGGTAATTATCAAATTGCAATCCGTCTAGTAATAGACTATGGTCGATTCTTATAGAGTGTATTTCCGAGTAAAGTCTAAACATCATAAAGATAGCAATTCGAAAACTTATTTTGATGTCAACATCTAAAATCAAAATTTGATTTCATTTCTCAATTGTCAAATTTAGCGTTCATCTTGCTGTAATCTTGCGTTCACTTTTCTTTGAGAAAGGTAACATTGTATTCATTGCCTTGACAGATTATCAAGTAGAGTACTCATTTTGCTATCAAGCGGAAAACATGTACAGCATATTAACTTTCCAATTTGCTCTCACTGATGGCAGGGTCGGTTTCAATTTTGATGTCACAGGAATACATTTTTGCTTTCAATTTTGATCTTTTAACCGTTGAAACGACCACAACGCTAGCAGACTGAGTAATAATCATCAGCAATTTCACAACATCATGCTGAGTTTTCAATTTGATCTAAAATTTTTCTCGGGTTGAGTGACATGAATGAAGTTTAGAACTACTATAATACAGGTTATGTCACGCAAAAAGTGACTTTTACTAATCATGCTCTAACTTCGTAATTTGGGCATATCTTGAATTCTTCCCAAAGTTGTTATAGTTCCAGAGGGATGCCCATGAGCTGAGCTTAAATTAGGAGTACAGCATTCGTCAATATCTTGAATATTAAAGCAACTCTTGGTAGAGGGTAATGCAGCGACAAAACAGACAATCGCCACTGACTTCGAAATAACCATGATTGAATTGGAAGCTAACTTTAAAACATGATTTTTTAAACTATTAGGGTATTGTTTACTTTGGGTGAAAAAAAAATGAATACTGTGACTTGCCCCAATTTCATACAGCGCTAAATAAAAACTGTGCTTTTTTCTTGAAATGAATAATATCTCCATTTTTTATAATTATTTTATGAGTTATAAACAGGTACGTTAGAATGTATAGGCTTATTAACGCAACCATAGCTACTTTGACTTACTTCTATAAGGCTGTAACTCTATAACAGTAAAAGCTAGTGATCTGAAATTCTTTGACTTTCCCTAACTTTTCAAGACGATCATATTACAACCAGAAAAAGTTTTCAACGACCTCTCGAGTGGCGATACAAAAAAAAGGAGTTAAACGCAAAATGACCCATGGCTTGGACTCAATCGCAAAAATCCATCTTTGATACGATTATTGATCTCTTTCCATCGTCTGAAAAGTAAAAGTAGAATTAAAGTGGACACCTGAATTTGGTTCCGGTAGTGATCTGAAGGTGACACATTCAGAAACTCATTTGCTGGTGCCGTTCGACGGCTTAAAATTAATTATTTTTACATCAAAAACTACAAAAATTTCATTCCACGGAACAGCAAGAAAATTTGGCAATTTCCGGAAACTCTAGAATCGGTTCCAGAAGGGCCCGAAACAGACTCTTTCGGACACTGGCAAAAGAGTGTGCGCTTGATTGTGCTCATATACCACCGGAAGGCACAGAATAGTTTTGCAGGGGAAGCCCATATGGCATAAGGTCGTTTGGCATCAAGTCATTTAGCATAACAATAACTTGAGCTAAGTGGTCATTTGGCATAATGACCATTTGACATAAAACTCTCGAATAATATAAAATCCAAGTGATCATTTGGCATAATATCATTGGCATAGGTTTTTATCCATTGTAGTATTCCCTTCTTTTCAAATGAGCCTTTTCTACAAAATATGGCATTCAGAGTTAAAATTGGGGGCTTCAGTGCTAAAATTGAAATTTGAAAATCAAATGTTTTCTTCTCTGATGTTGAACAGTGAATTTTTGGATTGACTAAAAGTATGTATTTCTTAGTTATGTTTGGCATAATTCATTCGAACCGACTGAAACGTAATTGTCACAAATAGTCAAGATGGAAAATATTGTTATCTCCCTTCTTTATGAATTCTTTAAAATTTTCTTAAATTATTTTTCAATGTATGATATAATTATTATACTACATCATTTATTTTTCTCTAAAATTTAAATCTATGAGCCAAAACCATAATGCCAAATGAGATTTATTAATTGCTTAGAAATGGATCTAATTGTCTAGTATATATGCCAAACTGTCATGATGCCAAATGTTTCTTATGAAACGTTAATTTACAGATTTTCAATCAAATTCATAAAAAAAATTCTAAATCTGTTCGATGCCAATGCAAAAAAAAAACCTTTATACCAATTGAATTTTGAATGTGTAAGTTTTGCTAAATTTTAAATATGCCCACTTTTATTTTCATTATGCAGCTTCATTTTTCGATATTTTTGCTAAATGGTGTTAATGCCCAATGACCGTAATAATCTTTTTTTTTTTAATTTGTTTTATGCCAACTGGGGTAGCCCCGTTGAAAATTTCTGTTTACTCTTCCTAAAGTCTACATGTGACAGAATTGGGGGTCAATTACGTTATTCACTATTTTTTTTCAAAGCATTCAATAGGACTGATGAGATTGCAGGCATGGGGAACATGTATGTCACGTATTTAGGGGGAGTGGGAATTGTTTCGAAACAATGAAGATCCATACAAAAAAATATTAGGTATGTCCCCGCAAAAGACGTGACATTGGGGAGAGGGTTTGTAAAAAATAACTTATGATTCGATTATTTAATCAGAAAAATACTATTAATCAATACAAATCTTGTTTTATTTTCAGGATATAAATTCACTAACATGAGGTTTTGAAAGTGTACATTTTTCGCTAGAGAAAGTATTAATAGTTCCGTTAGATTGCGGCAGACTGAAATTTGAATGAAGTATAGTATAGAATTTTTTTAACTTTTAAGGTACCCCGATTGACCTTCAATTCGAACTTTCGAGTGTGATGTTTCGAAGCCGTTTCTCAATGACCAGGTTTTGTAAAAACGCTGTCAGAATAAATACAGAAAACTGAATGAACAATTGGCACCTTATGAGGAGTATAATTGAGCACCGAATTGCCATAACGATAAATTTTAATTGAATATTAGCATTATATACTGGCGGTGGACGCATAATAGTCCCATGTTAACAATAATTAATTTCGGAAAGAAGCCAAGTGGGACAATTATACGTACATATTTAAAGTGGGAAAAAATCACTTTTCGTCTCTACGATTTTTCTAGGGCTAACAACTTGTTTGAATAATTTTCTGAAAATACATATCAAAGTGTTATGTTATTCATAAAAAATCAAAATTGTCCAATTTTCATACAGTTATGCTGCCCCCGGCAGTATAGTTCAGCGAAATATTAGAATGCTAACATTTAACTTAATGGCAGCAAATGTTTTGCTAACCTAGCCAATACACCATCCGTCCGAGATTCATACAAACGAAAGAGTTAGTTCAAAAAGCACTTACCTGCAAAAGGGAATCTAAACCAAATTCAACCCGGTTTCGACGCACTTGCGATATGAGAATGATCTAATCATCCTTTTCTAATCGTGGGCTGAACTCGGTTTGACTCAATATGAGTAAGTTTGAAATCACTTTAAAATTTAGTTATCTTGGAACAACCATATCTTCCACTTCTGCGCCACAATTAACTTTCTGGTAGGAAATTGAAAAACTGTTCAAAACGACTGATCTTTCTCTGTTTGCATTCAATCCGTACCCGTTCAATGTCTAAGATTTGTGTTGAAGGTATTTCTTTTTTTTTTAGCGATAATTCAAAACAAGAGTAAAAGCTAGTCTATCACTTCAACTGTGCATCTTTACCAGCACTACCACTGAACTGTAACAGCGCACGCAAAGTGTCTCGACAATCATCAGCCACACTAACTCTCTCTCACACACACACAATCGTACGGCAATTGAAGAGCTTCTCTGTAGCAAACCGAGTCAGAACGAGTGCCAGAGGCAAATCCCGAGAGAAAAAATGTGGAAAGAAAAACTACAATTTGATCCAAATGCCCTCTTGATTTCGGTTTCGCTTATCAAAAACTGCATTTATTTGGCAACAGATTAAATAGTTTAACGCTCTAGTCTTATGCTGCTGTCTAGTGCCTAAACTGGTCATAGATGCTTTATCATATAAACAATGGTGACCGTTTATACAATAATGACCCCTTGGCTTGAGTTTTTCGGACAACAAGTACAACTGCCACGGATTGCGCTTCCATGGAGTGGTCGTAGATAGCAGTAATAGTGGGAGGAAAACGCTATCGCTGAACGTGACAATCAGGCGGATCATACTGCAGATCCGAAATCCGATCAGCGATAGCATTGCAACAATGCACTGTTTTTGTACGCTAGAACTTAGAGTAGATAGTGGAGATAGTAAATGGAGTTCACTCTTACTTTGATCAGGTAGTGGTTTGCTAACTAATTTTGCCTGTGGTTGAGCCGGTGGCGGCTGATCCAGTTTCAGCTTCTTTTCCGGGATCAACAGTCGCAGGTCTACATCCTTCGACTCGTTGGCAACCGGAATCAGATTTTCACTACTTGACGATGGTGAAACGGTTGCATCATCCGAATTCTTGGAGGTGTCTCCAGGTCGACGGGTAGCGGATTTGCTACCTTTACTGACTTTACCTTCACGTAGCTTAGGAGAAGTCTTCTCATTTCGGGAAGGCGACTTTTCCGAAACGGAAGAAGGCTTCTTCTTGAGAGGGGAGATACTTTTGGGTGAAGACATTTCCGACGATGATTTCTTTTTGTCCGAATTGGACGATTTGGAAGACGGGCTTCTGCCCGATTTGGTTGTTGTTTCATCCTTCTTCTCACGTTTCTTCGTAGGATCGTATTCGCTACGTATCCGATGTGAGGGCGATGAAGAGTTGCTGGTAGTACTTGTTGTTGTAGCACTGGGTGCTTTTTTACGATCTGCCTCTGATCCCTGAGCTGCCTTCATTCGCGGATCTGTACGCTTGGGTATCCTTCCCAAACGCTCTCTAATGCTTAACGGTTTGCCGGAGGTTGGATCAAGTGCAATCGGATGATGTGGAGGAACTTGAACACCTCCGACCATGGTAGGTGTTGAATTGGTACTGGCCGCTGTCATCTGTGCTACAAGCTGAGCCTGTTGACGCGCTAACCGGGGATCACGAGATTTGACTAGGTTTATCATTGCTGCATTCGGAGGAACGATACGGCCGCGTGGAGGAGGAATGACTGCTGATCCAATTACGGATGCTGGACGTTTCATGTCCGTTACGGGCTGTGAAGAATAACAGTATGGTGAAAATCATCACATCGGTGCCAACGGACTTATGTTGAATGCTTACCTCCTTCGAAACACTGGCCGTTTGAAGAACCAATTGCTTTTCTTGCTCTTCGATACGTTTTTTCGTAGCCATGAGCTCAAGTTCCAGCTTTTTATTCTGTAGTTCCAGCAGTTCACGTTGTTTGTCGCGAAGCTGCTGTTGCATATCCAGAGTTGGATCAGGAATTTGCTGTAAAGGCAGAGATTAATATTATCATCCTAACGAAAATGACTCAACCCATCTTGGCGACGTACTTGATTTTTAAGGAAAATAGGATTAACGTGAATGGCGGGAGATTTGGACGGTTTCAACTGTGCTGTGATAGGCCACCCAGGATCGATCGAGTTGATCTTGATGTCCAGAGCGTATAGTTTGGACTGTGGAAATACTTCATTCCACGTTTGACGCAAACTGAACATCTTTTCGCGAACTCGTTCATTCACCTATGGAAAAGGTAAAATCGAAGAAAACAATTAGATCATCAGACCCGGAATACACATATGTAGGATGTTTTAACAACTGGCAGAACTTACCGTTTCAAATACTCCACAGAACATGTTGACAATAACCTGGCTGAACAGCAGTTGGTATTGTTTGCCAACGTTCTTCACGATGGAATCCACGAGATACAGGATGGGTAACTTCACATCCGGTTGAACCTGTATTCCGGGAAGCGAGAAGGTACAAGAATAAAGCAGTTGTTTCACTTAACCGAGGTACGTTAACGGTTTTTTGGTTCATCCTTGATTGATTGGTATACATGATCAAGAGTTTGCCTACCAATTTGACATTAAAAAATCTACTAAAGGAATATCAACATGAATTATCTATCTTCATTAAACTCTAAAAGTTCTTATTGTTGTTCACGTTGCTCAAAATCCTTGGCATTTTACAGTATCGCCAAGGCGGCCAGAATCGGCGGATTAGACAATCGATTCGGTTTATGTCAGGTCGGGAATTATCGCGAGAAAATACATTCAATGGAATGAAAATTAGTAATTTTGTAGTACTCAATACCTTTGTACACTGAGTAAATTAACACTAAGATGTTCATAATGTGGCTCGTATGAACGAGAATTTCAGGCTCCTGAAAGGATTTCATACGATACGTATGTTTTCCATAGCAGTCTTATACAAAATACGCGTGTCAATTATAGTGTTCTTATGTAGCGCGTTTGAATTTTATACGAAACTACTATGATTTTCATTGGTTCACCTTGTATGAAAAAAATCATACGTCATTCGTATGAAACGATGGTGCGACGTTTTTTCAGAGTAAAACAAGTGGCGTACGAACAGAAATTGCTAGCGGATCTAAAAATTCCGGCGGAAAGTTTGCCTATTTTCAGAGGTAAAAAAACGCTAAATTCTGTGATAAAATATATTTCAGGTCTGTATTGTCATTTTTTTCATTGATTTTTTTTAAAATTATAGAGTGTGGTGTGAATACAGCAGCTCTAATAACATGGAACAAGGATAAAATATTGCCAGTTTTGTCTCGTGCTAACGGGAACTATGAACTGATTTGGGCATTCATTTCGGAGTGGCGAGTGCGAAAAGTAAGTTAACTAAACAAACTTTATTTAAAAAATATTTATTTTGAAGTTCTTATTCCAGAATTTATCTACCATAAAGATATACGGCAGACAGCCTAGCACCTCCGACACGATCGCGAGTGTTGAAAGCGAAGGAAGTGGCGTCATAGACCATCTATAGAACAGTTCAAGTTTAAGTGTAACAATCAAAACGTTTGAAATAAATATGAATTTGTATTTTCTCAAATGAAGGTTGATTTATTTTTATTGAAGCTAAATCAAACAAGCAATCTAGTTTAGGATTGTTTGTTTTATTTAGCTAAATTTATAAAAAAAAAATTAAAATCTGAAAGAACATAAAAATTTATGATGGATTACATAGTTCACATGATTATATTCCGTATTTCATTTGTTCACAATTCATACGGATGAAATATGTATTTCATATTCATAATGTACTATTTTCATACGACACATCTATGGAAACCATAGCAATATATTTCAAAAATCATACACGATATCAAAGGCGTGCTTTCATAGTACTATCGTATGTTGGTCAAAGTAAATTCTTTTGGTTAAAATCCATAAGAATTTCGTATGAACTTCGAACGAATTATTTCCTCAGTGTAGCAAAACGGTAGATATAATATCACCTTTACTTTACTGCAAATTTTGGACTTACTAATTTTGTTGATCTTATCTAGTCTACGGTATGAATAAAAGGAATAAATACTATAATTGATTTGTAGTTTGCTCTAGAGGTTGACAAAAGATTTGTAACTGCGTGTCCATCAATTGAAAATTGTGGAAACGCTTTTGTTTATAAATTTAAGTAGAAGTCATCCATAAGTCTACATAGCCGTAGACGTAGCACAAACAGTGATAACTACAGCAGCTTGTACGGAATCGTAAAATGGTTGACTGGATATTTTTTGGACGATCATTCTAATTTCTTTATAAAATATCTGAATAAAAATTGAGTTTTCACGGCAGAATCTAATTCATATACACTTCCAAATAAAAAGCCGTTGTTGATTGATTATTGAATTGATTTCAGTTTTTAGTGAGTCAGATAAACAACTCAGTCGTTTTTACAATAATGGATTCGTCATGGCAAAACTCATGGACGCATAGCATAGTCTCACGCATGAGTTTTTCCGAAAACTGCTTCGAAGGTCACTGAGTGTTATTCCTGGACATAAAGAACACTATTGAATCATTTTCCATTGAAATTCTGTCAGATAGTCTACAGAAATGTGAACTTCCTAGAGTTATCATATTTGAACAATTTATTGTCAGAAAAGCAAATGATAACTTCCGGAATTAGTTACATGGATCTGCCGCAAGGCTCATGCCTAAGCCCTCTTCTTTATAACTTTTACGTCACAGATGCTGGCGAAAGTCAGGTGTCCTCGAAAGGCTCACACGCCGTTAACTTCCAAGGACCATTGCCTAGATAACCTATCTTCTTGCAGTAGGAAACTAGACATCGAACTCGTACTGCAGAAAACAGATCTGTTTATGTTCGCTGAAAAGGGGTACTCAGCTCAATTGCAGATCTCTTTGGCCGAAACATTACTCAATCTTTCAAATACCGTGGAGTTTGATTTGATTTAAAATACACTTGGAATGCCCGAATTACGCATATTTGAAGCAAGATAGCTAATAAAAAAAAGGATCAACTAGGGTAAGGGGATGTAACGTTAGCCTAGCTCCTTCATTCGGCCTATGTACCAAATGTGTCATTAATTTAGCGATAGTCAACAAAATCATGTTGCTATTAGCATGATAGATGTAATCCGAAGAAATTGAGACAATACTAATCATCTTATAGTAGTTCACTTCCGCGTAATTTTCGGTTTCTTGAACTTTTGGGGCATCATGATTTCACTGGTTATGCTGAACAGATGATCTACACGATTTCAAGTGATCTAAATTTGGCTTAATTGAATCGATAAAGCAAGTAATGGAGTCTGGATGTGCAGAAAATAGTTACACGTTACAAACTATCTGTTCACATAGCTAAAATAACAATGATTTTACAAGAAAATCGTAGACCCAATGTTGGGGACATATTTTTTTGTATGTTCCCAACTTTGGCCTGTTGTGTCAATAACGTAATAAAAAGGTTGTTATTGGTAAAATTTCAAGTGGAAATGTATGAATTTGCGGTTGTTTATATTCAAGTGGCTCATCTAAACACAAATCGAAGACACAAAATCATTGTGTAGTGAATTATAATGTTTTCATTATTGAATGGCTGATGAATCATATATGAACATCATTAAAGTGTTTCAAGGCAGTTTTACTTTAGTTTGTGTTGTGAAATGTTGTATTAAGTAAATCCAGTACAGCTTACAATGCCTTAATTCATAAAACTGGGAAGAAAAAACGTACTAAGACTGCATTTTGTAATAAATCTATCGAATGGGACGAAGTTGCATCCACGAATAGACCCAATTTGGTGCTTATAGACCGACATTAAATCCACATCCCTCGAAAGTTTATGGCATTATAAAAATAGTTGTGTAACTTTTAGTGATACATGCTACCAAATGTCTTATCAAACTTATCTTTGCAAGTGTATAACTAGTTGAATCTCACTTACAGCTTAAAAACTTTATGAGTTATAATGAAAAATGTGATCGCTGGTTGCATAATAGGCTGAGTCAAGGGACACATACCCATATTATTTTTTCAAATGTCAAGTTTAAGAGTTTTATTTTGTTTTTGTTTGTTTTGTTCCGATATCCTGAGGATTCTCATCGTCGCCCAGAGGTAGAGCGGTCGAACACCAAACACTCAATGTTACAGTGTTGGCGACAACTCTCTAATGAGACTACAAAGTAGCACTCAGGAAAAAAAATACGTTCTATTTACGAGAAAAATCACATAGCTGAGATATATGTATTTGATAAACCTCAAAGGGTACATGACGCAAGTGAGATTCACCTGTACCATACGTCAAGCGAGTGCTGGCTCAATTCAGGTGATCAAATCTTCACGTCAACAGTTTTAGTGAGGTACACTGAACCCAACATACTCTGCAATTCCACGGTACAAGAGTTTTGTGAATTTCAGGTATGCAAAATAAAAGCAACATTGATCATGTAAGATCGTTAAATTTTGCAGCGGATCGCCTTAAGTATTGGAGGGTTATTTGTTTTTTTATGACATTTTTTATATTAGGAAGGTAAAATAGCTTTCAAACGTTCATAAAAAAAATGTTTAAATGAAACGGAATGGAACGTTTGTTCCAAAATAGATGAATGATTTCTATCTACTTAAACAGAGAAAGTAGTTTCAAGCATAGAAATAGATTTTCTTGCTTTTTGATAAAATTAAGAAGTATTAGCTTCTATACTTAAGTTCACTATTTTCAATATTACGTTAAAATTGCCTGGTTTTTTGTACATCTCACTGAATTATTTTAACATAAGCAATACGCGAAATTCGTCTCCTATTTACCTGACTATCTACGAAGATTATCAAAGCAAAATTTTCAGCCGCATCTCATTCCGATGAGAGTAACGTGCAAAATATGGTGGATGAAAACCATATATCTCAACACGCAAATCGGACGTGATTAAGTGTATCATATATTCTGAACTCAAAAAAATCGACACGTTACATCCACGTGAAACGCACGTAATGTTCGTCCACTGCCAAACCAATAATAATTACCTGATTTTTCTGAAGAAAATTTGGTTACGTGTTCAGGTGGAAGTTACGTGAAATTTCACGTAAAAACAACGTGTAAATTTTTTTGAGTGTAGTACAATCCATCCCCAAACATTGCTCCATACTCTAACTTCGAGTAAACCGCGAGTAATAGCTATAGTCACTAGATTCATAGTCTGGCGGATACAACGGACGGGAGCCAATTTGAACTGTCAGTTGGCGGAGCCAATCACATATCTCCGTAGTTCATATTCTCAGAAGTATAAGATTCAAGGAATGACACTCAACGTTGTTTACAGATGAGACAGTCTCGATAATCTCCTTATGCTGACGAAATGTTCTTCTCGATCCGCTAGACTATGAATCTAGTGACTATAGTAATAGCTCCAAGTCCTGGTAAACGTGGTTTTAAGTCATTTTTGTAACACCAAAAGCAATGAAATGTCGGCTACGAAGATCTAACGCGATTGCGCTGAACTGGTTCGAAACAAACGTATCAATTCCTGAACTGTTTATTATGTGGAGACGACGTTTGAAGTCACAGATTGCGTGGACAAAGGCGCATCAAAAGTCATTCGAAAAGCAAATGGCTGAGCTTGATGAAGAGTTGGCGGAGCCGTCGGTTATCAACGACCGCAAAGGCCGAAAACATGTAGAGAAGAAGCAAACCTTTCTGGCAAAGGGCGAAAGCAACTTACCAAGGTGAATTGAAGAAGCTACAAGGTACCGATGACACTGACAACAGTGAGAAAGAAGATGCGGATTATGGTGATAAAGGGGACTGGCAGCTGGCAGCGAGAAAAGGAATTGTGGAAGCCATACACTGAACCCAAACATCGTCCCAAGATCGTCTGAAAAGTAATTCGATTGCGCCTTTAACGAAAATCATTCGGAAATCGGATGATTGTCTGATGGTTAGATTCGTATGACGATAATCCATGTTTCGTATGACAATCAACCCAATACAATATGATGCTTGTTTACAAACTGTGAAGAGCATTAGCGATTTATGAAGCGATTTAATCTGGAACAAATCATGGACTGAAAATTATTTATTATAACCATTTCACAAACGTTGAGTGAAGTTTGCAAAGGGAGCCCAAGAGATGAAGGAGTCCGGAAATATTTAACCGTGACTCCGGAAGAAATCGAGCGGTTTCGATCCTTTATTCGTGATGGATAATCATCTGGTTTCTAGAAAATCGTCCTTCGCCTGCATCTATCATTCGAAAATGCGATTTCAATGTTTCGATATCAACCGAAGGAGGATTCATTCGATAAAGGAGGATGTTTGGGTTCAGTGTACGAATTTCTCATTGCTATGTCGGGACTATAATGCGCGGCGATATCGATGCACTAGAAGTTCACATCAGTACCGATACGTCAATCAATTTCTCGTTTGGAGTTAATGGGGCGGTTCTGGGAGCCCGTATGAGTCAGACTATTATGGAAGCACGCATGTGCAAAATTTAGCGCACTGTTTTCTGGACGGATTCTCGTATAGTGTGTTGCTGTCTCAATTCGGATCAGCACCGTCAACAATTTGTCGCGTTCTGGATCGGTGAAATGCAGAAGCTCAACAAATTGGCGGACTGGCGATGGGTGCCGGCCGACCAAGTTGAATGTAGCAGATGTACTGAAGAAGTGGGGATAAGGCCCGTCACTTCAAAGTAGTTGAACATGGTTTCAAGGGCCAGAGTTCTTGTTTCAGTCAGATAATCTGTAGCCGTCGAAAACCTGAGGAGAAGGTACGAGGTGCAGTGTTGTTCCACGAAGTAATCGACGTTAGCGCGATATCTCGATGGACGAGACTCTTGCGAGTGACAGCCACAGTCGTACGCCCTCATTGCCAACTGCCGGCGTAAAAAACAAGGCGAGCCAGTAATGACAGCACGGGCTACGGAGACGCAAAGTAGATTGATCAAAGCGACAGCTGCTGAGTATGCAGCAATGTAAGCACCACTCGAAAAGGAAGAATTGCAGCAAGCAAACCATCTTGTTGCGGCGAGTACAGTGGGACAGTTTCCCGGATGAAATGAGCCCACTAACGAACAATCTGCAACGACCACCAAGTCAGCCTTTGGGGAACATTAGGAAGGGCAATGTGATGAAAGTCTCACGAGTCCAAATATCGCTTGGCACATTATCCCACCTGGAACGTCACACATGGGTGGCTTCTGGGAACGCACCATTCGGTGAATTCGGTGAAAGAGGCGATGCGAGTACTCGACGACGGAAAGAAACTGACAGACGAAAAACTTGTTACGACAATGGGGGAAGCGGCCGATATGATAAACACGCATTGACCTAGTTGCCGCAGGATTCTGTCGAAACTGAAGCACTGACCCCAAATCACTTCTTACGGGGAACGGCGACTAACGCTGATGCGAAGATGGACAGAAAACCGGTGGGTCTCGCTGAAGGACTCCGAAATATGTACAAGCGCTCACAATATCTAGCGGACAAAATATGGGAAAGATGGATCAAGGAGTATTTGCCGACAGTCAACCCACGGTCACAATGGTTTAATGAGCAGAAGAAGTTAAAAGGAGGCGACTTGGTATTCTTAGTTGACTAAGTTTTGGATGGTCGAATTCGACAAGCAAAAACAGCGACGTGGAGTGGTCAGACAGAAATTCAGTAAATCCGAAGTGTGCTTGCAAGAATACTGGACATCCGGACGTGGAGTGTTGCAACACCGCACAAGTTATCTGGCAACACTGCATAGCAGCGACTTTGAGTGCGGTCGTTATATAGAGAAAGAGAAAGATTTGGAGAACAAAAAGTAAACAAATGATAGCCGGAAAATTCAACGAGCAACAAATAAAACACCCAAACATAGGGTAGTTGGACCGAAACTAGGACGAGAGGCGAACTAGATAAATCCCTAGCAAACCATTTATCAGGATAGGTGTTCAGGGAAGAAATTTAAGAGGCTTTTTGATAGTGGGCAGAAACCACTTAATTTTTAGGCGTCGTTGCTGCTACAAAAATTGGATTCATCCGGAACAGTTCTATATATCGACTTTATTAGAATTCAAGTTTTACATTCCTTCCTGTAACTACGTACCGAAAATTGTTTTTAAATAATCATCGCACAAATTACGCAAAATATTAACCACTTTAACAGATGATGCATACTGAATACTTGTTAAATAAAGTTATAATTTTCGCAGCTGAATTATATTTTTTTGTTGTCAGAAATTCGCTGAATCATTCAGTAGTTCTTGCCAACTTATTCAAAATGGCGTATATGATTTTGTAAACAATGATTGAAACGTTAACATTTAATACTTGAAACCCTTAGCACTTTCACGCAAACTAGGACAACCAACACAACGAATAACATATCCCTTACATGATGGGAGTGGTAGTTTCAGTGGGATACGGAGAGATTTGAGAAATTTACGTTTGAATCTTACTTCCCTCTTTGTTTGTTAAATCAGATACGTCGTTTTGAAAAAATTGGCAAGATTTAATTATAAATACTCATGTATATAGTTTCGCGAAGAACTTAGTATTGTTTGTTTCCAAACGATCATAACGAAAATCAGAACCAAATCAAATCATATTACCGATGTAGCTTTCGGAACAGTAATCACAATGATGCTATGAGCTGTAGAGAACTGCGGTTTAATTTCTTTTCAATTGAAAATAGATTAGTTGGCAAACTAGTACACGTAGCGAGAAATTATCCAGACGCACTGAATACAAACCATTACAATTACACAAGCAGCTGAAATAATACACAACACTTCGTCTGAACGTGCGCGAGTATCAGCTATATTATTGTACACCAAAATCAAATCAATCTTTTTTTTTTGCACTGAACAGAAGTGGCTCTTGACAAATGCAAAAATCTAATAGAAAATTGTACAATTTATTAAATTTAGTCTAGGTACCTTAGAGAGATGCTTCTCAACAGCGTTAACGATCACGGTAGCGTAATCCAGGTTCTCTTCGGCCAAGATGGTCAACATGTTGATGAGTGGCTTACTGTTGACATTCAGATCGGCAAGAGAGGACAGATATTCGGTCTCGATTTCCCTTGCTCGTCTCTCCATGGCTGCCTGGTCGAGCGTGGCCGACATAGTTGCACTCTCGTCTTGAAGACGTTTTTCTTTTGACACTTGGCACAACAACTTCACTAGGAATACCACTTTTTCCAAACTAACTTTGGAATAACACACTCTAGTGCCGTGCCTTAATGGGAATTACCCCTGCAGGCAGTCACGCTTACACTCTTATTCTCACTACTATTGATTGTGTGTCTGCTTCCAAGAACTTGTAAATATAATTCAATTATCACTGATTCGATGGAGATTGCTTTCACAATGAAGCTGAAACGAGAAATGAAACACTATCATTAGAAACATTAGCCCCACATAAACTGTCTAGGTACTTCTTTGGTAGGTACCTTAGGTTAACTACCCGAGAATAAATAACGTCTAAATGAATTGCCACATAAGCAACATTCAAATATAAATATGTCGCCATCAGCAGTTTTGTTTCGGTAATCCTAACGAACAAAATGAAAACAGCTGCTCACAATGAAAAAAATAGCTTACGAGGCAAACGGACGCAAACACACAACACCTTGAAAATACTCAACAGCTACAAAGCGAGTGACATAAAAAAAAAAAAAAAAAAAAAGTTCACCACAGTAGCCGATCTAGCGCTCCGCCATCTTTGGCTCAGTCCGACATAATGGAAAAATGAGTCACGGCCGGATAAGAGCAAAATATTATTGCTTTTTTCCGCTAGAATAACACTTGAAACTGGAATATTTTATCACGAAAAGAACATACCTACTCTGCCCGACAGTTTGCACTACTTTTAAATCAGTGTAAGCAACATTTTCAACTTGATTTTCCGCTATTTTCACCACGAATAAATCACGTGTCCGACGTTGTTCACTGTTGAAAATTTTCTTACGTACTCCGTCGTCGTTGCATCGATCGTTCGCTCACGAGTTGTGTGTCGACTAGTCCGATCCAGAGTGGCTTTCTGCGTTTTGCGTCATGCTGTCAATTTGTCGGTATAAGAAATGATATTCGTATACCGTTAATGGAAAATACTCAGTAATTGATTATCGGTTAAAAGAAATGAAATTTTGTAATCTGCATGAAAATGGAAACAAATCCGAAATTTTAACAATTTTGATTGAATAAAGAAATCAATAAATTCAGAATGTTAACTAAAAGTACGATAACATTAGTAAAGAGCATTATCTCATTACCCTTCGGATATAATTTGCACGAGAACTGTCAACTTTTTATCAAAGTGTAATTAAGTTGAAACACAGAGAACAGACATCGAAGCTGGAGTGCCCTCCGTGTATAAATTTTTGTAACTGCCATTTTAAAATTACAGCTCGTTTCGTTAGTTTTGGTGGATCGTCTGTTGATGGCGCCACTTGCCCGCCTCGAGATTTGATATGCTATCAATTTTAATTTGGTGAAACCTAGACTAGGCGGCGTTGTTTTACAACGGTTTGCTTTTAAAAATTTACACAGTGAATTGGGGGGGAAATGTTCGAGCCTGGATGTCTGTTCTCTGTGGTTGAAATACTTGTTTTATTGTTACTTTTGAAACCAAAATTAAAGCGTACGAGGAAGTAAAATATATCATTATGCTCTTTTAGGAAAGCTGAAACAACCGCCACTTTTTAAGTGTTATTTTTAAATACCTATATTGCTATATGATGACTATCTAGAACTTGGTCAAATCACCTTACACGTATTGTAAAATTCATTTACACTAACCGATAGTTAGAATCTTTTTGAACGAACTGACGTGGTTGTCCATATTGATATAACCATAAGCTTGATAACAAATAAACCTCTACGCTACCTCTTTCTATTTGATTAGGTACATATCCCAGTGTTCATTTACCTTTTCTATAGAGAGTGAACGTGCTTTGTTATGATTATTGTTCTCATACATAGACATTCCATTATTAGGTATAATAAGAAAGAACCCATCTCTTGTTCACATACATGGTAGGAATTGAAAACCCATTAAGCCTAGTATGCAGCAGGCAACCAAAGACGTGAAGCAATTTTTACCATTTCTACCGAAGTATTTTGGAAAACTGCTCCAGTATAGGTGACATGTCA